>JASDQU010947998.1:14234-30407 GCA_032191745.1 Picea mariana
TAAGTGTCTTGGATAGCTTGATGATCTTGGGATCTTCCTGAGTGCCAATGTTGCAATATTCAACATCTCCATCATTTGTAGTAATTTTAGGACTCCTGACCACATCATTGTTGTCAAAGAGTTTTTCTAATGGGACCAGGCCTTTGGGAATGATGTTATTTTTTAGCTGCATTATGTCCTTAGCAACAATCTGATTCTTGAAATAGCCATCATTTGTGAACACAGCTGCATCTTCTTCTTCACCACAATAGTCTTCATCAATATTCAAATTTGCAAATTCACCATCTATATTAAGGAAACTTTCTATTTGTTTATCATCTTCAAAAATCTGCCAGTACTTAATATTATCAGGCATTGTTGGTCTGTGCTTGACCTCAAACTCATATCTTTTGTTAGGAAAAATTGGAATTTTGAAAACTGAGGCTGAAGTAGCTAGGGCATCAACAATCTAATTCTGCCACCTTGGAATCATTGAAAGGTTATACTCTGGAAATTCTTCAAGAAGATCAAGTACTATATTCTTATAGGCTCTTAATCTAGGATTCTTTGCTTGATATATACCCTTTATCTGATTTATAATCAGCTCATAATCTCCATGTACAACTATCCTCCTAGCACCCATTTATTTCAAAGTCTTCAATCCCAACACTAATGCCTCATATTAAGCCATGTTATTCATGCAATCAAAAGAAAGATTATAAGAACAAAGTTTGGTAACTAATATGGGGGGGTTAATCCACACACCAGACCCTGCTCCTTCTCTACTGGGAACTCCATCAAAGCTCATATTCCACATTTCTTTTTCTGCTTTGTTTTGCTGATCTGAAATTTTCTCTGTTTGCTGATCAGGTTTGTCTTTGATATCCATATTAGTCTTTGGCACATCCTCTTCAAAACTCAAATCATTAAAGAAAATAGAAGAACCAATCTCAATTTCCACATAATAAATGGGATGGTTGTTTGGCTAGGCTTTGTTACTAACCATGTATTTGAGCAACACTTCCCTGTAAAACCTCCTATCTTGACCAAAAACATGGATAGTGGTGTATGACATATCTATTTGCAAGGTTCCTTTCAACTTTGCAGCCCATGACATAGATAACATCATGCCAAATTTAGGAGGGATATCAACAACCACTACATCCATGACCATATTTTTTGTTGGAATTTGAGACAAAGATACCACCATATCTTTGATTATGCCCATGCACTTCACCTTCCTTGAATCAAAGGAGAAGATATCTTTATAAGGCCTTGTAATTTCTAGGCCCAATTGGTCCATGACCACCTTGGGCATCATATTATGGGATGATCCTGAATCCAACATAGCATTATGAAAAGTCATATCATGAATATTTAGACTAACATATAAAGGAGGGACCTCATCAGCCTCACTACTCTCCTCTACACATGGGCCAAGCAAGATGGTAGGATGATCATCTTGTATATTTAAAATATCATAAGTTGCTTCCATCTTGAGCATCTTAATGATCTGATTTCTATATTCACTATTCTTTATCAGCTCATTGAATGGAACAAAGATTTTAATTTTGTCCATATCACTTTCAAAATTAAAGGAAGATGAGGTTTTTTCTACCTCTTTGATGACTGGCTCCTTTCTTGTTTCAGGTACTTTCTTTGGAGGTTCTTCCTTCTACCTTCCTTTCTCCACAACAACCTTTGCAACATACTCCTTTTTAGGCTGACTTGAAGAAGGTGTATTATTTTGAGATTCTTTGGTAGGATTTCCCTTTGGAGGATTTGCAGGCACCTTTTTGTTTCAAAGATTATATTATTTCTAGAATTAGATGATGGCATTCTGCAGCCCTGTTTGGTAATCTTCATTTTCCACTGGCAACCTCTCATCATTCTCTTGCATGAATATTTCATTTGCATCTTGTTGGTCACTTTAATTGTCTAAATAAATAGATAATTAAGGTGTTCAATATAAATTGTAAAACTGAGGGAAGTTTTGTTATTGTAAGATAATTGTGCACAGTGTATGCTAGATTATGAAAGAAACACTAATCAAATTGTAGTAAGGTAAACTAAAAGAAACAAAATTGAAAAGTTGAACACTAACACAAGTTGCTAACACAGCTGGAGTTCTAATCTATTGTTGCAGAATTGAAATCACACTTGCATAATTGAAATCTAATTTCCAGGAGTAGATATTGATGAGTGTATAAGAATCCTAGATTATCTAATCTATTCGAATTTTCTATATTACTCTTGCAGAAGGAAGTTCTGTGCTAATTGCTAAAAGGAAGTCTACTTAATTACAGAAGGGGAATTCACACTTCTAATCACTTTTTCTTGAAAACAAAGATTTAATCTAATGCAGAAAAGGAATTAACTTTCAAAGCAATTCTCCAGCAGTATTCAACAATTGTTTCTAACTCTCATGAGACACACTGATGCACATTAACAGAAAGCGACTGAACTGTAACAACAAATGTATTATAGAAATGAATAAAATCACACAACTGTAAATAATCACAACAATTAATCTAAAACTCAAAACAGAGGGGAGTCTGTGAAGAAGGTGGGCCCTTTCCTTCTCACTGAATCCACTTGAAAAGACTACAGTCGGTTGGAGAAACTCAAATAGATTTATTTATTAAATATGTTTAGATACAAAATAATTTTCATCACTCTCTATTCCACAGCTAATCTCTGGTACCAATTATTACAAAAGATCTGCTATTTAAAGACAGAGTCATTCAATTGAAACAGACTCAGAACAATCTTGAGAATCAGATATTCTCAAGGTGTTCGTATGATATAAAGGATTTGTCATCATTACAAAATCTGGAAATGATCTTGATCACCGGCGTGAGCCAAAACATGTAACAACATTGAGGATCGTTCTTCAAGATTTAGATTTGAATGATATACCAGCTTCCAAGATTGGTGGGCATATGTTGCAGCAAGTGTAACAACTTCCATGAAAGGTGCACAGTTGTTGTAGTCGTGTAACAGCATGCAAAACTGGTGCACATCTAGTGTAACAACAACAGTCTTTCTTCAAGACTTGGCTATTCTACACATTTTGATCATTAGTTGCACATTCATGGGTAAAATATGAGAAATGCTACCAATCAAACATGTTAAGTAAATAAGAATATAAAAGAAAGATCAATGATTCATACCTTGGGAAAAAGGGTCTTAGCAAACATTATAGTAGGCATTTAGCATAGAAATGATAAGGTTGAATGAACAAAAGATATAGTGAAAAAGGGACATTTCTGGGTCCTAACATGCCCCCCAACTGAAGACATTGCATGTCCTCATGCAAAACACATTCAAGCCTTACTTTGAATCTGAGTCAGGGAAGTGACTCCTCCAATGCAAATTGTTAAGACAAAAACTATCATGATATTCTTCATCTGCAAGTATGAATCCACTTCTCCTTACCGTAGCCTCGACAAATTTTGATACCTTTGACCCCTTTGTATACGCTGAATGAGGCATCCAAAAAGAATGAAACCTGAGTCCCATCCACTGATGCCTACACGTTCTTATGTAATACTTATTCTTTCTTGATTGAGAATGTGGCTGGTTCTTTAGCATGACCACTGACTGGTACTTTCACTATTTTATACCCTACCTGAAAAATAAATATTACCACATTCATAGCACATGTGCTCTTCAGTCATAATAGATGTTGCCTGTGCTAATATATCCAAAGTTGACTCCTCTAGGTTTTTCTGTTGAGAAACTTGTAATTCCTTCTTTAGGAAAGCCAACTCTACTTTGAGGCTGTCATTTTCCTTCATCAGTTCAGTAATCCTGAAATTTTCTGTACTCTTGATATTCTTCTCAATTTGAGCAAAAAGCTAAGAAAGTGGCACATCAACATTATCCTCACTATTTTGTGTAACTAGTTCTTATGTAACAACTAATTTTGGCATGACTGGTTCTTGTGGGACAATCTCTTCCTGGGTAGTTGGTTCTTGTGTAACAACTAATTCTAGTATGACTGGTTCCTGTGGGACAGTCTCTTCCTGGGCAACTGGTTCTTGTGTAACAACTAATTCTGGCATGACTGGTTCCTGTGGGACAATCTCTTCCTGGGCAGCTGGTTCTTGTGGAACAATAAGTTCTGGGAAGAGGATGGTTCTTGTGTCATAGTCATGTTGTTGGAAGAGATTGGTGTTGGTGAAAGAGTCACTTATTTAACAATGGAGGATAATGGATGAAGAATGGGTATTGCCTGTTCCATATTCTTCCATCCACTTGCTGCTTCATTAGACATCACTGACCTAGTTCTCCTCTTAGGTAGTGTAGAGAAAAAAACAAGGGTTTTCCTTTTCTTTGCTTTAGGAGAAGGAGGGCATTCTTCAACAACCAGACAAGGAGGAAAATCTACAATGATAGGGTTTGGTATAATCTTCACTTCTTCACTCGACGAGTGATGCAAAAAATCATCAAGCGGAGCCGATGATTCTGTTGTAATTCATGTACATTTAGCTTGTAGTGATAAAATGGTTTCTTGAAATTCCTTGCACAAGGTAAAACCCGGAATACATACCTCCACAAAATCAATTAGCCACTCTCTCAGGTTTGTATCATTGATGTCAAAGTCTGGTAGGGTCTGAGCATCAAAAAAATTAGGACACTTTGTCGCAACAACAGGAGGGTTTTTAGGTGTGTCTGGTGCAACTCTGTCGATGCCTCTCTGAGATTGTCTTCTAGTTTGACATTTTCTTTTCTGAGACGATTCACTGGCAGTGATAGTAGGGGATTGAACGACTATTGTAGCAATAGGAGGGTTTTGAGTTGCTTCTGGTGCAACTCTGTCGATGCCTCTCTGATATTTTCGTCTTGTTTGATGTTTTATTTTCTGAGATGATTCACTGGCAGTGACAGTAGGGGCTTGAACGACTGTTGCAGTAGACTGTTCTGACCTAGTTCTCTTCCTAGGTAAAGTAGATACAGAAGCAATGGTTTTCCTTTTTTTAGCTTTAGGAGTAGGAGGGAGTTCTTTAATAACATATGTTGCAGTCAAGGGTTGAGGCTCATGATTTGGTCTGGGGATTGCATTGTCAACTGCTGGCTCACGCACAACCGCAAGCATAGGGTTTAGTTGTTCTGTTTCAACTCTGTCGATGATTTTCGGAGTGGTGTTAGAGTTTCTTCTGGTTTTGCATTGGCTTCTCAGAGTCGACTTATGGGTAGTTACAGTGGGGGCTGATGTTACACCCAAGGGCTCAGGATTTGGCTGCTCGAGGTCAGACATAACAACATGCATAGAATTTGGTTGTTATTCCACTTCAAGTAATGGGTCATTAGGAATTCCCATTCCTCTACAAATCAACAACCCTATTAGTCTGTGATTGGAAAGACAATTCATGGGGTGCTTTGATCTCTTGAAAAAGTGAACCATATTATGCAAGGAATGAAGAAGGTAATAATGAATGTTTATTAGCTTCTAATGTCTCAAATGTGACAGTAGTATAAAATCATAAAAATAAACTACTTGATATCTTCCTTCGAATGTAATGCTCCTTTTTACAAATTCTAATACTTTCCCCCATGTTTCTGGTAAAGAACTTACATTTTCACCTCAACCCTTGGTCTGAACTTGCTCATTGTCCACGAGAAAACCCTTTTGTGCATCGGGAAGATGTGATTTTCTGTTAAACCATCTTTCTCCTATGGTCGGCAACCCTGTGACAACAACCATGCTTTCTTCTGTCACAGGAATCCTCACCCCGTGCACCATTGAATAGTCTTCTATGAGATTCTGACTGAACTCCAATACCTCAGCTTCATTAAACCCCTGCAGATTCTTAAAATAAGAAATCCAGCCAGCCTATAGAAATATTTGGTAAACATTTGGGTATAGCAGTAATGCATCCAGATTTTCTGGTTCATACCTCATGGCTGATCCTCCCATGACGTCGTTTGAGAGTCTAAATAGTCATAAAGGAGGAGAAACAACCCCTAAACTAGAGACACAACAAGTTCAAATGAGAATTGCATAAAGAACACAGTGTCTCAGCGAAAAATAAGCATGGTCAAAAGGTGGCAGAGGTGAATATAAAATGGGGTTTGATTGTTATGACGACGTATATTTTCTTTCCCCCAAAACTAATCTGATTGGCTCATGGTTCAACGAATTTAGGACAACTGACAGGTAATTGTTAAAGCTTGCTTCCATATCTACATCACTTTGACATGTAGGATTAGTAATGTACCTCATAACTCACCACACGAACTGATCTATTGGAATAAATGCACTATCCAACTGCCATCTGATGTGCGTGGCATAGCTGCAATGATGAGAGATGGCTAGGAAATGTGAGAAATGATGATATGACAGTGGAGCATAGGTGGAGTCCTTTCTTTGGTTGACCAACTGGAAATCTACGGATGTGGAGTCAAGTAATGATGAAGCGGCATGTTCTGATAGAGAGAGCATGAATTCATTTGGAGGATGGTGGAAATATTCACAAAAACAATGGAATTGAAAAAACAACAGTGTTTCAATCGTGGAAAGATAGCAGAGCGGGAATGATTGATGGAGTATCAATATGTATTTTGGCTGGAATGGTGGAATTAGATGGAGCAGCATGTAAATCGGCCAAATTGGCGGAAAAGAGTGTAACAACATGTAAGACAAAATAGTACGAAAAAAAATGGTGTAACAGCATGTAAAATAACCATTTCATCGGAAGCAGGTGTAACAACATTTAACCCGACCGAACACAGAATCCCTTAGTATTGAGGAAGTTTTTCAACTTCCAAAAACTAATCCTTTGGCTTCCTTCGTTGTAATCTACCTTATTGTTCATCAATCCATCTGCATAGAAGTAACTGCCTTATACCCTTCTAGGCTGAATTTATTAGCATAGCAAAGAAACATAACAAATTTAAGCAAAAAAAAAAAAATTCAAATTTGCAGAGTTTATTTATATACAAGGTGTTATTGAAAAGTGAAAATTTCTAAGGTTCAGAAAGGGAAGGAGCAAGCTCCTTTCCCTTTAAAAATTGATAATTTGTATCGGTTGTACATCTTGATTTAAATTCAGCTTTGGAAAGTGGATATTGATACAGGCGCAAGTGATGACCATTTGCAAATAACTATGTATTGGATCCATCAATAGTGATTAATCTGATTGTCCCATTGGGAAAAACCGTGTCTTCCTTGTAAGGTCCCAGACATCTTGTATGCAACTTACCCTGAAATTCTTTAAAGTGCAAATCATATAATAGAGCACAATCTCCCTTTTTGAATAATTTCTTCTTGATGACTTGGTCATGCCACTTGGTTCTTTGCTGTTGAATTACTGTGGTTTGATGAATAGCATCCAAATGTTTCTCATCCAGCTCATTTAGCTAATGTAGTCTAAGCTTCTGTGCTACAGTCAAGTCTAGATTGACTGTTGATGCAGTTCTTAGGGTTTTTATCTCGAACTCAATGGGAAAAATAGGGCTCTTCCCATATACCAGTTCATAAGGAGAAAAACTAGTTGTGTTCCTCTAAGTGGTTCGATAATCCCATAGGGCTTCATGCAATCTATCAGACCAATCCCTACAGTGTTCCCTCACTGTTTTAGTAAGAATAGCTTCTATTACTTTGTTTGTACTTTCCACCTGCTCATTACCTTGGGGATGATATGGAGAAGTTGTTCTATGAAAAACATGATATTTATTGAGTAGGGCTTCAAAATTATGTGATGTGAAAGGTGGTCCCCCATCAGTTACTAATTCTCTGGGAACTCCAAACCTAACAAAGATATATTCAAAAAAAAATGCTAAGACAGCTTCTTCTAAGGCCCTGATGAGTGCTTTTGCCTCAACCCACTTGGTCATGTAATCTGTGCAGACCAATATATAGAATTTCTGATTAGAAGGTGGGTTAATGGGCCCTACAAAATCTATGGCCCATCTCTCAAAAAGATCTAACACTACTTTAGGTTGGAGAGGCATCTCATCCATATGATTTGGCTAACCCATGCATTGGCAACTGTCACAGGCTTGGACATACTTCCTTGTATCTTGAAATATTGTGGGCCAGAAATAGCCCATCCTCAAAATTTTATGCCCAGTCCTTTTATCAGCAAAATGATCCAAAATTTTATGCCCAGTCCTTTTATCAGCAAAATGACCCCCACAAGGGCCATCATGTCAAGCTTTAAGCAGATCATAAACTTCATCATCTCTCACACATCTTTTGATTTCTTGATCCAAGCCTGTGTAAAAATGGTATCCTCCTATCTAATTATACCGAGCACTCTTCTGAATTATCTTCCTTCTTTCTCAGGGAGATAGATGTGGAGGTACCTTCCTTGCAACCAAATAATTAGCAATGCCTGCATACTAAGGTGAGTGAGAAGATACTGCAAATAAATGTTCATATGGAAAGGAATCATCTACAGGTGAATTATCATCATTTATATTCAATCTTGAGAGAAAATCGGCAACCACATTTTCTTTTCCTGGTCTATCTACTATAGTGATGTCAAATTCTTGTAGTAATAACAACCATCTTGTTACTCGGGCATTAGTAATAGGTTTATTCATCAAATATTTAATTGTTGAATGATCGGTATGAATAAAAGTAGAATAACCATTGAGATAATTCCTGAATTTATTGATCGAATAAACTACTGCCAAGAATTCTCTTTCTGTAACTCTATAATTTAACTCAGTAGGAGCCAAGTTCTTGCTGATATAGTAGATAGCAAAGGGATCTTTTTCCTCCTGTTTTCCTAGCACTGCACCAATTGAAGTATTAGAGGCATCTGAAGAAATGTGAAATGGTAGAGCCCAATTGGGCTCTCTCAAAATGGGAGTTGTTGACAATTTATGTTTCAGATCTGCAAAAGACAATTCGCACTTGTCATTCCAACTAAAGTCCACATCTTTTGTTAATAGAAAAAATAAAAGAGTGACAAGTTTGGATTTTTTTTTAATGAATCTCCTGTAATATCCAGCATGCCCTAAAAAGCTTCTTACCTCCTTCTGAGTTGATGGAGTTGGAATGTCCAAAATTACCTGGATTTTGGCTGGGTCTACTTGAATTCCTGCATAAGAAATGAAGTGTCCCAGCACCACATCTTTTCTCATCATAATATGACACTTTTATGTACTTAGATAAATATGAGACTGTATACATATTTTGAGTACTTTTTTCATATTATCTAAAGCTTCATTGAAATTAGTACCATAAGGTGTAAAGTCATCCATAAATATTTCCATACAGTCATTTACCATATCAGAGAAAATACCAATTATAGCTCTTTGGAAAGTGGCTGGAGCATTACACAAGCCAAATGAGAGAACCTTATAGGAAAATGTACCCTAAGGGCTGGTAAAGGTTCTTATCTTGGTCCTGTTGAGCAATGGTTATCTGGTAATAGCCATTAAATCCATCTAGGAAAGAGAAAAACGTTTTCCTAGATAGGTTGTCTAGAACCTAATCAATGAATGGCAGAAGGAAATGATCCTTCTGTGTGGCCTTATTCAGGGCTCTACAGTCCACACACACTCTCCATTTACCATTCTTTTTAGGCACAATAACCAATGGTGAAACCCACTCACTGTCTGATATAGGGTAGATGAATCTGGCATTTAGAAGTTTCTGGAGTTCTTCCTTAACAATCTCTTTAATATTAGGGTTCATCCTCCTTTGGGGTTGGCAAATGGGTCGACATTCTTCCTTAATTTATATATGGTGGGTGCATAGTTCAGAGGAAATTCCTTTCATATCCATGTAATCCCAGGCAAATGCTTCTTTATGTTCAATCAATAACTTCATCAAACAACGAGTTTCAACAAAAGATAAATCGGGATTGATGTTCAGGGTTTTTCCAGGTTTGATTTCTACAATGATGCTATTAGAACTGAATTTAGGAAATAATTCAGTTGTTTTAGCATCTGTTGTTTCAACTGAATTAATTTGATTTACAACAGTTTCAGAGAACATCTCTGGGATCACTCCTTCCTGGGCAGTAGGGTCGAAGATTCTACTCAATCGGTGGTACGTGTTTTGTGTAACAACAGAGGGGTCACTGATAAAGATATTGATTAGCTCATCCTCTATATTGTCTTTGAAACTCAAGGATTTTCCTATGGTTAACACAAATAGAGTGCTTTCATCCTCAATGTCCATCCATAAAGAATTTTCGGGTTCCACATTGGGTGTAGCATGAGGATAAAGGGTAAGTTTCTTGGTATCATAACCATGAGAGATGGTCATTGAATCAGATCTACAACCAATGAAATCATCAGCTGTAGCTAACCATGGTCTTCCTAGAATTAGAGGGTGCCCCCCCAGATGGGTTTTAGGTTGCAATACGAAAAAATCAGCAACATACTCCCATGAATCAACTGAAATAACTAGATCATCGATTACTCCTTCTGGTCGGATAGTAGAATGATCAACTAATTCTAAAACAATTGGAGTAGGTTGGACTTGTGTTCTGAGTTGCAACAATTGTTTCATCTCTATTGTCATAATGTTAATTACTGCCCCTAAATTAACTAACACATGGGGAATAAATGTCTGTCCAATTTTGACAGTGACTGTAGGGTTTCCTGGGTCGCCATATTTAATAGGTGGGGTTTTTCCTAACATCAATTCAGACAATTCTCCCACTATGTGTACTGTGAGGGGGTCCCTAGGTTTCCTTCCAGGATTTTTGATACAAAGGTCTCTCATAGTCTTCATATAAATAGGGACATCCTTAATCGCTTTCAATAGTGAAATATTAACATGCAAATTTTGCAATTCTCCTAAGAGATTGAAGGATGGTAATTCCACAGGTTTGGTAATTTCCATTCTTTCAAGGAATGGGGGGTTTGCTAATTCTATGATAGGTTCTTCATTTTCTTCTATATCAACAGATAGTTTTTCCGCCTATTCCTTCTCTGATTCTGAAGATGGAGCATCTTCGGTTATTGGCTCAACTATTCTCCCTGATCTTAATTTTATCTCATCACAAGGCATAGGGGTAATAGACAAAGCTGACACATTGTGTATGTCAATATTCTAAACGACCTTATTATTTTGATTTGGGTTAGGTTGCACAGGCATCTGAGGTCGTAAGAGAGGATCGTTCTGTGGGGCATTGGGAAGTAACTGCAGCTATTGCTACTGGTATTGGGGTTGGAATTGTTGTTGATAGGGGTTCTGTTGGTGATGGTTTTGATAAGTAAGATGTTGTTGAGGGCATTTCCAATATGGGTTCCATTTCCCATGGTGATTTTGTTGTTGGGGCATAGGTAACCATGCATTGGGATCCTGATAAGGAGGTGGCATCTAATTTGGAGGGGGGGCATTCATCTGGCCATATTGAAGCTGATTGTTCACATTATTCCAATAATTAAGTGTTGCAAGAGAGAATTGAGGGTTTTTAACTTGACCTCGTGGCTTCCATTGTCTTCTCTGTGTTATTAGATAGACAACCTCTGCTTCCTCATCAATTTCCTTCATTGATGCTTTTACACCTGGTAGGGAGGGACATT
This sequence comes from Picea mariana, assembly GCA_032191745.1. NCBI lineage: Eukaryota > Viridiplantae > Streptophyta > Pinopsida > Pinales > Pinaceae > Picea > Picea mariana. Next base: position 25,713 of record JASDQU010947998.1, read on the forward strand.
TGTCAGTGGCATGATCTAATTCACAAATAAGACATACCTGGACATTGTTCAGTGGGCACTCCCATGGTGGATGTTTGTCTCTGCATTTCATATAGAAAATGGACAATGCCCGATCTGATTCTGCTTGTTTCTGTTTGATCTGTAGAGTATGAATTTGTGAAGCAAAAGAGTTAATCATTTCTATTTTGAAACCTTCTAATAGATTACCTATTTCTGCTCTTGTTTCCTCTCCATTGGCTGATTTATGTACCCTTGAAAAATTGGTATCCCTGGTAGCTGACTTATTCCTTGTAGATCCTCAAGAGCATCTCTTACAAATATCTACAATGTCTTCATATGATTTCTTAGATATATCTCCCTTGCCAAGCATACTCAGCATATCTAAACAATCATCACTAACTCCTTTTAGCAAAATAGTTTTCAGAATGTCCTTACTCACATCTGGATGCCCTGACCTTTGTAAATTATACTAGAGTCACTCCACAAAATCTCCAAGGGTCTCGTCATTCTTCTGAGACATCTTGAACAGTTCCTCTTTTCATTCCCTCTTTCAGCAGTAGTCTTGGTCCTTGTTCAGTAAAAGTTGCCTCATTTGTCCCCATGTTGAAATATTCTCTCCTCCAAGGCTCATGAACCATCTTAACATGTTACCCTTCAATGTAGCTGGAAATAATTTAAGCTTCTGCACAGTGGTAGTGTAGTCATAGCTTCTACACAGAATATCAAATTCAAGCATAAACTCATCTGGATCCTCAGTAGATAATCCATGGAAATTTGGTAGGGTTGAGAGAGGTATGTTCTTCATAGGATCTATCCCCTGTGTGGGAACATTAGTAATAGGAAAGACCATGGTAGAGATAGTATTTTCACCATTTTCCTGATCTTCATTGTTCAATGGATTCTCATGGTGGAACTCTTCTTCATTATCTCCTTGATTTTCCATATGTGCTCTTTCTCTCCACTCAATACAGAAAGCATCCCACTCCTCTTTAGTGACTGTCTATCCGTTGATTTGATAAAAAACTTCCTCTGGCTTTTCCCTTTTTCGAGCTACACTTTCTTGATCTTCAATATTCTCCAGTGTTGCGTGTTGATTTTTTCGTGACAATCTTCAGCTTCATCTTCAACCCCTGATGAAAACGATGTTTCAAAGTGGGGTAGTTTTGATGACTGAGGAATATGTCTTCTTGGAGGATTTGAAGGGTGAAAGATAGATCCCGAAGAAGAATATGCCCTGGCTATAATATCATCAACAAAGGTTGGCCTTCCCAATGCAGGATTCCTTCCACCACATCCTCTGGCACCTGTAGGCCTGTAGGGTTAGTATTTTTGGGGATAGGTCCTCTTGTTCCTCGATTCATGTAGACTACTAATTTCTAATAAAAATAAAACTAATGTGCTTACAAGAATCTATAATTATCTTCCTCGACAATGGCACCAAAATGTTGGGCACTTTAATTGTCTAAATAAATAGATAATTAAGGTGTTTAATATAAATTGTCAAAACCAGGAAGGTTTTGTTATTGTAAGATAATTGTGCACAGTCTATGCTAGATTACGAAAGAAACACTAATCAAATTGCAATAAGGTAAACTAAAAGAAAAAAAATTGAAAAGCTGAACACTNATAAGGTAAACTAAAAGAAAAAAATTGAAAAGCTGAACACTAACACAAGTTGCTGACACAGCTGGAGTTCTAATCTATTGTTGCAGAATTGAAATCACACTTGCATAATTGAAATCTAACTTCCAGGAGTAGATATTGATGAGTGTATAAGAATCCTGGATTATGTAATCTATTCGAATTTTCTATATTACTCTTGCAGAAGGAAGTTCTGTGCTTATTGGTAAAAGGAAGTCTACTTAATTGCAGAAGGGGAATTCACACTTCTAATCACTTTTTCTTGAAAACATAGATTTAATCTAATGCAGAAAAGGAATTAACTTTCAAAGCAATTCTCCAGCAGTATTCAACAATTGTTTCTAACTCTCATGAGACACACTAATGCACATTAACAGAAAAGGACTGAACTGTAACAACAAATGTATTCTAAAAATGCATAAAATCACACAACTATAAATAATCACAGCAGTTAATCTAAAACTCAAAACAAAGGGGAGTCTGTGAGGAAGGTGGGCCCTTTCCTTCTCACTGAATCCACTTTGTTTTGAGTTTTAGATTAACTGCTGTGATTATNCATGAGACACACTAATGCACATTAACAGAAAAGGACTGAACTGTAACAACAAATGTATTCTAAAAATGCATAAAATCACACAACTATAAATAATCACAGCAGTTAATCTAAAACTCAAAACAAAGGGGAGTCTGTGAGGAAGGTGGGCCCTTTCCTTCTCACTGAATCCACTCGAAAAGACTACAGTCAGTTGGAGAAACTCAAATCATTTTCTTTATTAAATTGCTAGAATGTTTAGATACAAAATACTTTTCTTCACTCTCTATTCCACAGCTAATCTCCGGTACCAATGATTACAAAATCTCTACTATTTAAAGACAGAGTCATTTAGTTGAAACAAACTCAGAACAGCCTTGAGAATCAGATATTCTCAAGCTGTTCGTATGATATAAAGGACCTGCCATCATTACAAAATATGGAAATGATCTTGATCATCGGCTGTAACACCCCGTTTCCACCAGCTTGTAAATATAACTGGATTGGCCAAGAACTATGGCGAACTCATAAATGTGAATATGTGATATAAATGGACCTTGAGGAAGAGGTCAATGAATGTGAATAACATTATAAATTTTATTTTAGGACTGCTGAGAGGAGATGTGCAGAAAAAGAGACCACGATGGTGGTGGAAGGCACCTGGAAAGGTGGCGTTAACTTCCACCAAGAATTAACACCGTATTTGGACTCCACTGGCCCAGAGAACCAAAAGCGGCTCGCTGGCCCTAAATTTAATGTCTTGCAGACTGGTAGGCGGATGGCTTAATGAGGGATGGGATGGTGAACCACCCATCCATAGAGCCGTCAAGCCTGATCAATGCGAGGGGAATCGCGCCACACATAACCTCACAAGAGGATAAGGCGTGGGGTAGAAGCAATTTTGGGGGAAGACGTGAGGGGAACTCTGGCATTACGCAGAGTGAGTGATAACAGAGAGGAAGGATTGCAACCTTCACTCCTGGTCACTGGCAGACAGAGAGACACATTCTCACAGCATCGTGGTAAATCCACTGGGAGTCGCTACGCCTACAGTTGGGTGGAAACGAGCACCCCTCTCAACAGTTGCACTCACTTCTGGTGTTATTTCTGATAAGTGTTTTACATATTTCATCTTGAAATTCATATACTGACATATATGCTCATAGAACTGTGAAATTGTGAATGATTATAGTATAAGAATGTCTGTGCAGTGTTTTGATAAGAAATAATAGATATATGCTTATAACAGAAAGACCACGCGTGGCTTATGTTGATAAATGAATTTAATTATGCATGAGTTGAACCAAGTCAGACTTCCAATCCATCCTCGGGAGTTTGTTTCCCTTTGTCTGTCTTCAGGAATGCCCCAGAATAGATCTCTTCATAGTGATTCCCTCCCTGGAAAGGTTTACCAAGAACCTGGAAAAAAAGGACTTGAATGTGCAAGTCTTAACAACCCTGTACAAGGAGGAATGACATTCTTAAAATCCCGAAGTAGCAGCGTAGGGATAAGTACCAATCAACGGACGAGATTCCGTCATAAGATCCATGGTCATTCACGATCGTTAGATCGACGAAAGAAACAAGGGTGTTACATATCTTGCCCCTTTTCCTCTATCTTCATGAATAGTGAGGAAATCGGGATCGTAGCCCCCAAGGTCCATGAGAACATTTGGACCGTTGGTTTTTTTCTATGTCCATGGAGTAGTGGGAGAGTGCGCGACGTGGGACAGATCTGAGCCATTAGATCTTAGCTAGAAAAACCCGATAGCCGTTGGATCTGTTGAGAGATGCATGAGGGTTAAGCCCTCATGAACAGGAGGTTGGAAGTCCCGACGAGAGGCATGGCCATTGGGATATCAGTATTCGTGAAATCGGGAGTCACAATGACATGAGATCGGGAATTTTCATAGTGAAAACCCCAGAATCAATCTGAGTCGTCCATCATAGGAGGACACGCGGGCAAGATCGACAGCTCGTCGGTATTTCGAGGATCGAAGGGACAAGTTGCTGGAGTATTTCGACAGCGGAAACTCCAAAATCATGAGAAGCGATCAGGACCGTCCATCTTAGGAGGACGCGTGGCGGCAATCGGAGCATGTGGGAAAAGTCCCGAAAGGAAAGTCACCCATTGGGAAATCGGGAATCTCGTGGACAAGAAGCCCATACACTTCGAAATTATGAAGTTTGGAATCTCGAAAAAGTGAAAGGCATCCATTGTAGGGCCAGTTGTCATTATATCGACATATCGGGATTCGACGGATCGCAAATCCTGAGGACAAGTACATCTCAGCCTTGGAAAGTCTGAAAACCTGATAGGGGATAAGGCTGCGGTCTTGCGAGATAGTGGTCACGTGGGCCGGGGGTTTAGCCAGGAGGGATAATACGTAAGAGACCATATCAGTGAATGGGCTCATTGGAGATCGGGGATTCTAGAGAACATGGAACTCTTGACATCAGGAATCACGAAATTTCGATCACCAAAGCCTTGAAATGGAGTGAGGTGTGATTAAGATTGAGGA
>JASDQU010947999.1:20775-32802 GCA_032191745.1 Picea mariana
CTTGCCTCTTATTTATACTTTCATGTAGCATCCCACTTTCCTTATTTTAGGGATTTCTCCATTAACTTTATTATTTAAATAATTTCTTTTGCAAACAATTTGACTACTTTGACCTTTTGGGGCTTCTAGATGACTCATGAGGGTTCTCCAACTTCACATGGCCATAACTCTCTAACCGTGAGGAGTTATGTGACGTTCCACATACCACCAGAAATGGCATGGCATGTACTATCCATCTAGAATAGTCTTACTTGAAAATATATCAAAACTCATACCATTACCCATCAAAAAAACTTTGGTCCATTATCCAAACCTTTGTGCTACCAGAATTCGCTACCAGACTTTCTTCAAGGGTTGACATCAATGAGAACCAATCCAATTAATCAACATATCTAGGCCATTGTTTATTATACATAGATGATGAATTTGAAGAATGTAAAGAAGAAGAAAATCAAAAAATAGAATTTTCAAAGAAAAATATAAATTTTAGAGATAGAATGTGGAAAATGTTCTTTGATGGTGCTTCATCTTGCGAAGGAGCAGGAGCTGGAGTTTTATTTGTGGCACAAGGTGATGAATATTTTATTCCTTTTTCTTTTAGATTACAATGGGATATTGATTATACCAATAATGTGTGTGAATATGAAGCTTTATTTTTAGGATTAGACGCTGCAAGAAAACTAAAAATCAAACATTTGATAGTTTATGGTGATGCTGAACTAATTGTAAAATAAATAAAACAACAATACCAAGATAATCATCCGAGATTGAGGTCATATAGAAATTGTTCCTGGGATCTCATAGAGAATTTCTTCTAGTCTTTTAACATCCACTCTATTCCCAGAATGCATAATCAACAAGTTGATTCCTTAGCCAAAGCTGTTGCAATTTTCATACCTCCTACTGTTTTGAAGCTGAAGTATCATATTGAGATGAGACATAAACATTTGATTCCAAAAAATGTTCAACACTGACAAGTGTTTGAAGATGATGAACAAATCAAGCAGTTTCTGGAAATGGTAGATGAGTTTTCTGAGACCCACATTGATCAAGATAATCAGAATGATCCTGCTTGGATTATGCATGAAAGAGAAAACTCAGAAAAGTTCCAAGATAAAATTGCAAATCACCGAATTCTCTTACTTAAAAACAATCAAATTCCCAGAGGTCTTATCCCTCTAGAAAGGTTGTTTGACCAAGATGATATACCTATAAAGTCTACTTTGCGATGTCAACCTGAAGAAGTTGAAGATTGTAACGTAGGAACAAATGAAAATCCCAAGATGGTCAAAATATCTAAATATCTTCCGACTCAAATACAGAGTAAATATGTTGAGCTACATAAAAAATATAAAGATGTTTTTGCATGGCCTTACAAAGATTTAAAAACCTATGATACTTATGTTATTGAGCATAAGATTCCCTTAAAACATGGTATTAATCCTTTCAAGAAAAAGCTTAGACAGATAAACCCAATTCTTCTGCCAGTAATAGAAAAGGAGGTTAAATAACTACTTGATGCAAAAATCATTGTTCCCCTCATATACTCTGAATGGGTGGCTAATTTGGTCCCTATTAAGAAGAAGAATGGAGAAATAAGTCTCTGAGTCAATTTTAGGAACCTAAATTGGTTGTCTCTTAAAGATAACTACCCCCTCCCAAAAATGGACCATGTTTTAGAGAAGGTGGTAGGGGCTAACATAATTTCTATGATCGATGGTTTCTCGAGATACAACAAAATTGTTGTTCATGAAGATGATAGAGAAAATACTGCATTTACTACTCCATGGGGAAATTTTATGTATGATAAAATGCCTTTTGGTTTAATGAATGCAGGAGCAACTTTTCAGAAGAGCAATGGATATCGCATTCGTTGGTGAGAGAGATCAGTTTGTTGTTATTTATCTATATGATCTAACAATTTTTTCTAACTCTGATGTAGAACATTTGGTGCACCTCAGAAAAACTTTTGACAAATGCAGAAAATTTGGTTTGTCTCTAAACCCAAAAACTCACACTTTGCCATGCAGGAAGGTAAAATTTTAGGACATATAGTTTCAAAAGATGGAATTAAAGTTGATCCTAAACGAGTTGAAGTTATTGATCTGATTAATATTCCTAGAATAGAAAAGAGATTCAATATTTGTTAGGGAAAATAATTTTTTTGAGGAGATTTATTCGTAATTTTGTTGAGATAATCAAATTGATTACATATATGCTAGAAAAGGACAGCGAAGTAAAATGGACTGCAGAAGTAAAATCATCCTTCGAACGTGTTAAGAAAGCCATAGGAGAAGCACCAGTATTGGTAAGTCCCGACTATACAAAAGAATTCTTAATCTTCTCCTTTTCATCTGAACATATTGTTGCAGCAGTGCTTCTTCAGAAAAAACGAAGAGGGATTCAAACAACCGATAACCTTTTTTAGCAAAAGCCTCAGAGATGCAGAGCTAAGATACGACATTCTTGAAAAACAAGCTTATGTGATGGTGAAGGCTATCAAGGCTTTTCGAACGTATGTCTTGCACTAAAAAATAATTTCTTATGTACCAACAAATGCAATTAAAGATATCTTGGTTCAACCAGACAATGATGGAAGAAGAGGTAGATGGTTGGCTAAAATTCAAGAGTTTGATTTAGAAGTTAAACCAACCAAACTAGTGAAAGGTCAAGGTCTGACAAGGCTGTTAGCCAAATCAAATTCTAGAGCTATTGGAATAAATAACTTCGAGTCTCATGATTATCTTCTAGATATAGAGGAGATTGATGATCAAGCACCTATTATTCATATTGAAGATAAGTTTTCCTCCTCATCTTGGTACAATGATATTGTTACATATCTCCTTACTCTTCAATGTCCAAACAACATAACTCCTTCTAAAGTAAGAACTTTAAAGCTACATGCAATTAAGTATTGCATTATTGATGAAAAGTTATACTGGAAAGACCCTCTAGGTTTCCTGTTATGATGCCTTATAGAATCTGAAACAAAAGGTGTCATTGAGGAGTTTCATGAAGGAATATGCGGAGGACATCATGCATGTAGAGCAACAACTTACAAAATTTTAAAGGCAAGATATTATTGGCCAAAATTATTCACCGATGTAAATGCAAGGGTCAAAGCTTGTAATTCATGCCAACTGTTTGCTGGTAAGCAAAATCTTCCTGCCTTACCTTTAATTCCAGTAAAATTTGAAGCTTCTTTTCAACAATGGGGTTTAGATTTCATTGGAGAAATTCATCAACAATCTAGTGCTAAACACAGATGGATTCTGATCGCTACTGATTATTTTACTAAATGGGTTGAAGCCATTCCAAATCAGAATGCTACAGATTCAATAGTGATAAAATTTTTGGAAGAAAACATCCTAGCAAGATTTGGTTGTCCTAGGAAAATAGTTATTGATAATTCTTAGGCTTTTAAATCTATTGCAATGATCAATTTTTGTCAAAAATACAATATTATTTTAGGTCATTCTATATCCTACTATCCTCAAGGAAATGGGTTGGCAGAATCATGTAATAAGAGTTTGATGATGATAATCAAGAAGTTTTTGACATCAAACAAAAAAGCTTGGCATATAAATTTAAAATATGCCTCATGGGCAAACAAAGTTGGCACCAAAAAATCTATAGATATGTCTCTATTCCAATTAGTTTATGGTACTGATGTTATTCTTCCTATTAATCTTGCTCTTCCTGTGATGAAACTCTGGCAAGATGCGAATGAAGAGCCAAATGATGTTACGAGAAGAATAAATCAAATCATCGAAGTACAACAAAACATGGTAGAAGTGGATGATAAACTCCAAAAATACCAGGATAACATGAATTCCCTTTTTGATAAGAAAGCTAAAAATAGGGAGTTTCTTCCTGGCGATTTAGTTTTGAAATGGGAAGCTAGAAATGAAGATGCAGGGAAACATGGGAAATTCTATCATCTCTGGTTCAGATCCTTCAAAATTGCAGATGCTGAGGGAAAAAACTCATTCTCGCTCAAAGATCTTAATGGAGAGATTCTTGAGGCCCCTATCAATGGGGGTTATTTAAAACATTTCATGCAATAGTTACTTTTTAGATTTCCATTGTATATATCGGATTGGATTGATATTGGCAATTATAATTTTCTTTTCTTTTCTTTTTGTAAATTATCTGAGTCATTTGATCACTTGTTGTAAATATTTTCAATAAAATTATGATTGCTTGACTTCATTTTAAAAATAAATTTAGAAAAAGAAAAATACATTGCATTGTAAAATAAATTTATTTGGTAACTAATTAGAATAATACAGAGAGCATATTAAAATCTTCTTGAGGATTAATGAAATAAAAAGCATCTTCATCATGTATCATCTCTATTCTACGAGATTATCTAATATTTTGTATTTCATTCCCTTTTGCAAAATAGATCTTGTTGAACAGGAGATGAGGCTCAAGAAAAACTAGACACTCGTCTTTCCATCATTTTTTATTTGTCTAAAAACAGGGGATAAAGAAATAATCTGCCTTGCTGAAATTTCAAAAGGAAAATAAGGTATGAGTTCCTACTCTTCTTTATAGTCCAAATAAAATTTAAATTTTTTTATTGAAATAAATGAGAAGGAAGTTTTCTCATGATGATATTATCACTTGACCTAAAAATTGGAGATGTAGAAAAATATAACTTGAAGAGTCATGCTGATAAATTCTAAAGCCATCTCTGATATAAAAATAATAATAATAATAAATAAACTCGAAAGAAGTCTGAACTTAATACACAAACTTGAGTTGGATTAAGACACTTTTGATTCAGATCCTCTAAATCCTTCATTTGGTTATTTTTGCCTCTCCCCAAGTTCTTTTCACTTCAAATTTTCTTTTCTCCTTTCTCATCCTTTTAGTCTTCATAGAAATAAAGAGACTTACCTTGACTCTGAAAACTCAAAAGCATATTTTCAAAACAAGATTAGCTGAAAATCTTTACATTCCTTTGATTTTAATTGAAAAAGTATGTCTAGGCTAATCCTGATAATTTTAGCTCTGATATCAGATTTTAAAACTGACAAACTCACTCAAGGTTTATCCCTGAAATAATTAAAATTCCTAAAAATGTTTCTCTTATAGGCAAAGGTGTACTGAAAATTGGAAGAACGTTAGTTTTAGAGTATTCTTAAAATTGTGGATAGACCTTCTTTTTCATTTTAAAGATTTTAAACAGATATCATCCCTTGTATGTTACATACAAATTGATTGCCCCCACTTCAAAATTGTTAAAATCCAAGACAGATGGTGAAAGGAAATTCATAATTCGATTGCCCCCATCTTGTCTAAAAGAGATGATGAAAGGAAATTCATACATTTATTTCCCTCATCTCAGCGAAATGCAGATTCGTTAATTGAAGTGGTGAAAGGAAATTCAATGGGAGAAGTAGATAACTTCACCAGGGTATTGAACATGCTCGCTGGCAGTGAAGCAATATCTATGATATCTGTAAGGTTGTCATACATATCTATATATCATACTATGTTATCTAGTTCTCTTTCCAGCGATATTTACATCCTGAACCAACTAGGGATTCCCTAAATAAATACATTACATCTGCTTAACCTTGAAGCAAATAAAGTCAGTCAGAGCCTGATATTTTAGTTAAAATTATTTTGATTATCTTAAACAATTTCGAAATCAATTTTAAGAAAAGGAAATTTTTAGTAGCCTAACTTGAGATCAATCATTATGTTTTAAAGATTTTGGATTTGGATGAGTTCATTTTTTCTATGTATGATTAATTCTTAAATAAACCAAGAAAGTGCTTTTCAAAAAAACAATAATGACTCCATTTACCCAATAAAGGCACTTGGTCTATTGTTCTTTCGTGCCTCATAGGGAGCCACAATTCCCAGATGGAGCCTATGTTAGAACATTTAGAATTTTGAACTTTTGTTCTTTTGTTTTTACCTCTTAGAAATAAAATTTCACAAAAAAAAAAAAAACTTAGGAAGTTGCCTTTTATTTTAAACTAAATTCATTGGTTGTTATAGATCAATAAGGTGCTTACAATATCAATCGTCAATGAATTGCACTAATTTGATCGAACGGTTCTTGTGATCTCCGGTATATAAAAGCCGCCCGAATTTTAAAAGAAAACCTTTAACAGAAACTTTGGAGCTTCGTGCTTCGGGAGTTTCAAGAAATCTAAAACAACAAAAACCCCAAATATACGAAGTCCCAAAGATTTTTCCTCGTGACAATTTCTAAAAGAACTTGTAGATGAGTCATAAGACACGTGTCTTTTAATCTTTTTTAGGCTGACACATGGCAATTATTTTTAACATTTGTGCTAGTTGATTCGCACGATTTCAAGTGACATGTGTCACTCCTCCTTTTTTTAACACGTCACTAAGAATGACGTCATCTCTGCCACGTCACTCCGAAAGCTTTCCCTTCGGGAGTTTAAACAAATATTGAGTTCACAAACTGCCGAAGTATCAAAGTGCCAAAATATTGGATATTACAAAAAAGTAAAAGTGTTTTAAAGAGTTAATAAAGCATTTAATAAATTTAATTAATCATGATTAAGTGTTAATTAATGACTCCACAATTTCAGGCTTCGAGAGATTTCTCTTGTGCTATATCCAAAACTCCCGAATGTCAAACAATCGAAGTATGAATCACACTTTTAAAACAAATGAACTCCTGGAGCTTCGGAGCTCCGAAGTTTCGAAGCCTCGAAATACATATAACAGTTCGAACGTTTACTCTGGGAATTTGGCCTTCCATGGATTTCTATCATGTCACATTCAAAACCTCTGAACATCGAACCGTTGAAGAATTAATGATATTTATGATTGGCTAAAGTTAACGATTTGAATAAAGATTGTGAATTGCCAGGTAATAAATTCCATTAAATTTTTAATAAATTCTTTGTCAGTAGATCAACACAAAGATCGATAGACTTTATGAATAAAACATTTCGAATTTCAAGTCATTTTACCATTCACAATTATAAGTTTTCATTCAGTAAAGATCTTACATACTTCCCTTGTTACAGGAAGGATAATTTCATTTCCCTGAGGATTATGGCGCCATGCAAAGCTGCGAAGAAGCAAGATGCATCAACTGATGATTCCAATCCAAACACAAACGTTCTATTAGACACCATTCCGTGAATTACAGATACCATTAAGTCATGGAAACAAGTTTATGATATTTTAGAACATGAGATTATTAATTTTCCAGATGATTCTGTCGAGGAAGACGACGAGTCCTTCTCAGCCAAGCTCAGATTGGTAGCACAGTCGAAATTGCACAAGATTGTTGCGCGACCCAAGATTTTACCCTATAATGACATGATAAGTTGGGCTCTGGAGCACGTCGATATTCAAACCAGAAGCATTATCAACCATTAAAAGACCTCTGTCGGCTCTTTTTCGACCGAAGAACCTACAAGTAATGTATAAACTTTCTTCTACACCCAAATATACTTACAATGCAACATTTCTCCTGGATTTTGAGATAAAAGAATGCACTCGATATAGTAGAAATGGCCATGATATAATCAAGTCCTGGTGGAGACATCTGGATAAATTCAAAACCGACGCTCATGGTATGTATTCCACAACGTCCTTAGATGCTCATATATTATATATAGCCATGATTCTCTACCCTCTATTTGGGAAAAAGAACCCTGCACATTTCTTAGTTGAGTGGGTGGCTATAATGAATGAAGTAGCTGAGGGCTATACTTTCAATTGGGATAAAATTCTATCTGATAACCTGGCTAAGGAAATTGCTAAGTACCAATCATTGAAATCAAAAGGGAAACCTACTCCTTTTTACATGTTTGCATATATCATGGATGCCATTTTCTTCATGACCCCATTCCCCTTGATGAACTGGAGTTGGACCCTGGCTAGTTCTGAGCCTATACATTTCTACCACTCCAAACTATGGGAAGAAAATGCTAAATATTTCTTTTACAAAATCTGTCACAACATAGTGGTACCTATTCATACAACTATCTATGGCCACTCGCCACCCAGGATTTTAGAGAAGATTATGGGAAAATTAGGCACACTTGCAGACTGGTACATTGAGGAGAACTTATCCTACATTAGAGTGTTCGGTTGTTTTGTTCCTCCTCATGCCCTTCCAAAATTTTTACCTGACAAGATGGTGTGCAAATAGGTGGCATACAAATAGTAGGAGGAGGTATCACCAAGGAATTGAAAGCGGATTAGAAAAAGGTATGGCCAACTTTTCCCATTCAGGTTGGTATGTTTACATTGTTATATTTTGGTCATACCAAAGTCGAGGCTACAGCCCTGGAAGATGTCAAATTAGTTGACATCGAATTCAAAAGACATGATCCACATAGGGTGGTAGATAATCATTTGTCTCAATACAACATGAAAAGATACATCCACGAAGAGTCTCCTTATGATGAGATTTTCGGGGAGCTAGATCCTATGAAGAAGTTCAAAATGGATTCCAGACTCTGCCTCCTTACCAACAAGCTGGTTTCCTCAGCTTCCAAAAGCGTAGATGAAACAACTTGCCTAAGATCTTACAAGGAGAGTAAAGGCCATGCCATCTTCATAGGAAGCTAAATCCACAGAATCTGAGCCAAGTTGTTCCACTAAAAAAAAATTAGAAGAAGTTTTGAAGAGTTCATATGGGTTGTTTAAAGAGATAAAAACATCATTGCTAAGCCTAAACGTTCAACAAATATTAGCCTAGTTTGAAGCTTTTATGAATCAGGGACAAGTTTTTCCCCATTCAACACCAGTTACTTCTGCTGGCACACCAAGCACAACAAGTCCATAAATCTCCACAACGATTATTTCTCCCATTCACTCATTAACCCCTTTAGCGACCAGTTTTCAAACTCCTAGTTCAGAGCTCGTTCCTGTAGATGATCTTACTCCTATTTTTCCTGAAGAAATGCCCCCTCAAATTTCTTTTTCAACAAGAAACATAAAGCTATTGTAAAGAAATAATCTCAACAAAAATATGGAGTAATTACTAAAAGGCAGAAAATAGTGTATGATGGAAAAGGCCAAGATGATCCTGAGTTTTCCATGGAGGTTGCAGATTCACTAGGGGATTTTTCCGCTGCCAACCAATGGTCAGTGGATAATTTGACCAAACAACTGCAACAAAAATCTCTCTTGGTGGAACAATTGTAGAATGAAATACACAACATAGAACAGATTGTCAGGAGCAGAATGAATCAAGACATAGAGCAAATCAGGGTTAATTATCAACAACAGATGAAGTAGTTACAGGAGAAACTCGAGCTGATTTACCATAGTTCACAGACCAGCGAATGCATGATCTCTTAGTTGGACTGCAGGCCAAATTGTCCCTAGTGGAGAATACAACAATAGACATCACTGCTTTCAAAGCACAAGCATCTGATATCAACGAGAAGTTGGAAGCTGTCCAACAGGATCTATATCAAAAGGTGGATACTATTCAGAAATGCTATCAGACAATAACTAGTTCTCTAAAAAGTATTTATGTCAAAGAAAAAGTTGATTGTGTGGCTATATCCAAGTTTCAGGAATTCAGCATATGGAGGTGGAAAGCCAATATCCCTGGTCTCGCCCCTTTCTCACAATATGAACAAGTGAAGGGTGAAATGGCCTTGAAAGTTTGGGAAACAAATCTGGAAGAAAGCAATAAACTTTCCAAAGATGCAAAGGAGGCTTGTCTGGAGACATTATCTTATGTAGATACAAAATTGGTTGAATTTGAAGAAAAGGATATCTCAGAGGCACTGGGGCATATTGAAATAGAAATGAATAAGGAAAACTCTAGAAAAAATAAGGAAAATATTCAATCTGTCATCCAACAAATGAATCAGATTGATTTGCTCAAGATTAATGAGTTGTTGGTGAAGCCAAATTTACAGTATCAAATTACATCCCAGAAAGTGAAGAAGATCCAGGAGAAGTTGCCACTAGTACAAAAGAAGATGTTTGCCTTTGAATTGAATGAAAAGATTGAACCTTCAAGATTTATGGTAGCCTTGATGGACTTGTGTACCCAGTTCAATGAACAAAGGAAAGTGAGTGCATCTGAGAGAAAATTAAGTAACATATGAAGCGTGAGCCCATCAAATCAAAACTCAACAATATCTGCATTTTGTTTTTCCATTCGGATTGTATACTATCTTTAGAGCAGATATTGTGGAAAGTACAACTACTTTTAGTTGAGACAAATTTTGTATAAATAGATAGATTTTAGATATATTCATGGCTGCTTCTAGCCTAATGTAAAAGAGAGAACTTTTTGAATATTAATACAAGTGCAGAGAGAGATTCTAAGTTTCGTTCCATTTGAGTTATGTGTTTTCTCTATGTCTCCATCTCTTATGAATTTCCTTCTATAGTTCTTGAAGAGTGAATGATTACAATTTAGTAATACGTCTACTGTGATCATAATATATCGGAAGTTCATTCAATAACAATTTTTTCTCTGTTATTATTGTGAGTAAAAACAAGACTTGTGACCTGTGTGAATTGTTGTTGATCTAGGTGGATATCAGTGGCCACCCTCTTTTTCCAACTGGCTCAAAACAGTTTTCTAGCAATTTTGGTAATTTACTATTTTTAGCAGTTTTTAACTTCCGGGGCCATTTTGAGGGCCTAAATGAAGGTTTTTTGGGATCAAGATTCTCAATGATAGCCAAAGGCTCTGATTCAACCCCCTAAATGAATATCCTCGACGATACCTTTCCAAAGAGCTATCGTGCGCCCCAAACGGAGATTGTATGCCAAGTTACGCCCCGGGGAAGTTGATACACCAAACTACCCAAAACGGGGTCCACAAAACTATTGGTTTTTCATCTTCCAGGGTTAGGGTTTTGAATTTTCTTTATGATAAAAAGGCCTTTGGAGCCTCATTGTAAAATCATCTTCTTGCGAATGCAAGTAGCGGACACATCTCTTCTCATAGATAAGCTTTCACCATTCTAGCGAGTCTTTGACTCTGTATTTTTACAGTCTTTGTACATTTTCGCTCATTAATAGAAAATTGTGTATTACTGTATCTCTGTGTTTATGGTTGCATCTCTGATACATTTCTATTATATTATTGGATATTCGAGATATCTTTGTACATTTCTTTATTATATCTCCACTCTCATTTCGTGCCGAAAATAATCTGGATCAATGGTATCAGAGCAGGCTGCTCTTGATCATTTTTTTCAGTGCATGTCCCCGATGAGGTCCAAGTATAACAAGTTGGGTCTCGAGATTGTCTCTTTTGAAGACAATCTCTCTCATACGCCCAATAAACCCTCCATGGCAGAATAAAAGAAAAATGACGGAGCAGACGATTCTATCAATCTGTTGCTTAAGCAAGCTCTCACGCGACAGAGGGACGAAATGATGGAGAATTTTTCCCGCATCCTTCAATGCTTGCCTATAGAAACATGTGCATATTCATCAAAAATCCACTTTAGAAGCACCTCTCCTTTCAAGGTACAGGTTAATTTTGATATTCCCACATTTGAAGGTCAGATAGATGCAGATGCCCTAGACAAATGCTTAAATTTGTTAGAAGGTTATTTCTATGTTCATAGTTTTTCAGATAGGGAAAAGATCACCTTCGCACTCCTTAAAGATCTCCCCCATGTCAAACTGATCCAGGTGGATATCGGTGGCCACCCACCTTTTCCGACTGGCTCAAAACAGTTCTCTGGCAATTTTGGCAATTTACTATTTTTAGCAGGTTTTAACTTCCGGGGCCATTTTGAGGGCCTAAATGAATGTTTTTTGAGATCGAGGTTCTCAATGATAGCTAAAGGCATGATTGAGCCCCCAAAATGAATCTCCTCAATGATACCTTTCCAACGAGCTATCATAAGCCTAAAACAGAGATCGTATGCAAAAGTTACGACCCCGGGAAGTTGATGTATTAACTTGCTCAAACGGGGCCCACATGACTTTTGGCGCTTCATCTCCTAGGGTTAGGTTTTTGGATGTCTAGGAATTTTGTCATTCCCATTTATTGTAAAAAGGCCTTCAGAGCCTCATTGTAAT
>JASDQU010948000.1:0-11816 GCA_032191745.1 Picea mariana
CCAAAAAGCGTCTTCCTGTGAGGGCTTTCACCATAAGGGGACCACTTTGGAGTTCATCCATATTTACTTCTTATCAGCCATGAAAAAACAATAATGAGTCATATTTACATCAAACAATATTGGGTCCATTACCCAAAACTTTGTGTTATGGGGATTTCTTCAAGGGTTGACATCAATGACAACCAACCTTAATCAACATGGCAAATACAAAGGTAAGCTACCTTTCAAATATTTTATTTTTGGTAGAGTAGGAAATTTTGTTGCTAAATTCCCATATGCAAAAAGAGAAGACAATGATGATGAAGACAATAATGAGAAAGAATAACATAACAATAAAAGCAAACCTTATAGACAAAAAATAGGAAAATATACTAAGAAGAAGAGTTTTAATTTTAGAGAGGACAATAGCTCGTCTGAAGAAAGTGATGGATATGTTTATGATATTGACAAAGAAGAATTCCTCTTCATAGCCATGGATAAAAATTCTACTGGTAAAGGAAATGAAGAGAATCATAAAGAAAAATCATATTAAGAAGAAGAAGACATTGACGGGGAAGTGAATATTGAAGCATAACGTGTTAGTGCCTTACAAGAAATAGACAGACTTAGGGGAAAGAATAAAAAGAAGAAAGAGAAATTATAGAAATATGAAAAGAAGGATTATGATCTTGATGAAACAAAAAAAAATAGTTATCATCCTGAAAAATGAACTAGAAAAGGAAAAAATGATAGAAGAAGTGGTGAGAAGCTAGATGGAAGAAAATTAAGAAAATTGCAAGAAGATAGAAGTTGAAATAATTTTCTTAAGAGAGGAAATAGAGAAAAAAACTAAATTCCAATCAGTTGAATAGAAGCTTGAAGTTTGGAAAGCGTACTGAAATCTTAGATAATATTCTGAGTTTCCAATGGTCACCATTCATCAAGATAGGTCTTGGCTACAAAAGTTAAAAAAAAGGCCCTTGAGCGAGATGCAAGCAATAAGGTCATAAAGCCATAAGAAAAGGAAAATGAAGAAAAGCCTAAAATCTATGCCAATATTCTCAAATGCTCCATCAACAATGAAAGTAACACCAGGAAAGGAAATGATGGAAAAGATAAATTTGATTATTCTCACAAGAATGAGTTTAGAAGAGTCATTCCACCAAGAATACCTTTCACAACTAGGTACCAAAATCTATTTCTTGGCTATTGTTTTTATTGCAATAATTTTGGTCATAAAGTAATAGATTGTATATAGTATGCAAGAAGTCATCATGTGAGATATATAAATATAGGTTCTTATAAAACCTCAAAGAATTATTATGTGAGCAACAAAAGTAGAAGTTCTCATGGGTTTGTTGATATAAACTAAAATTCATGTGTTCTCCTACTTGATTACAATACTGAATGTTATAAGTGCAATAACTATGGGCACATAGCATTGGAATGTAGAATAAGCATAATAGATCCTCCTAAACAAGAAAGAATATGTTCTTACCAAGAGTAGAGAAGAGTACACAATGATGTGGAAAAGGAAGCAAGAAGAACAAAAGAAGGAAGAATGTTGAATTGCAATGTATTCTCTAAACAAATGAAGCCAATGGTACACTTATAGTGGATGTTCAAAACACATGACAGGGGATCAGATCAAATTTCTCACCCTAAATATTGAAGAAAAAGGAGGTAGCATTACCTTTGGGGATAATGCTTCTGCAAGGATAGTTAGAAAAGATATCATTAGTCTTGATAATGAAAATACTAAAACATAGAATGTCTTGTACGTTGAAGGGTTAAAACATAATCTTCTAAGTGTCAATCAAATGTGTGATCAAGATTACAACATCACATTTCACTCTAAAGGATGTTAGATAAGGAAATTAGGTTCTGGAAGATTAGTGGAAAATGCAAACATAACCTCGAGCAATGTATACATTCTCAATGAAGTCAAAAGAGAAAAATGTTGTATGGGACAAGTAGATGAAATCTAGTTATGGCATAGAAGGGCGGGTCATATAAACTTTGAAAAAATATTAAAAATCAACAAGACACAAGCAGTAAGAGATATGCCAAGGATCTCAAAACCTACAGACACTATTTGCAAGCCATGTCAACATAGGAAGGAAACAAGAGTTAGTTTGAAAACAAAGGAGCACTCAACATCAAATCCATTGGAACTTGTACACAAAGAACTTTACGAGCCAACAAGAACACACACTTTAAAATGTGAGAGTTATTTTATGCTTCTTATTGATGATTACAAAAGAATGACACCGGTTACATTTCTTAAAGAAAAATATGAAGCATTTGAGAAGTTTAAAGCTTTCAAAACCCTAGTTGAAAAGGAGACTGATTTAAAAATCAAGTGCTTAAGATCTGATAGAGGAGGTGAGTTTACATATTATGAACTTGATGAATTATGTGAGAATCATGGAATCAAGAGACATTTTTGGGAAGCAAGAACTCCACAACAAAACATATTTGTAGAAAAGGAGAACACAACTGTATAAGAAATTGATAGAACAATGTTGAAAGATTCCAAACTACTAGACACCTTTTGGAAAGAAGTAGTCAACAAAAAAATCTACATTTTGAATAGAGCACAAATTAGAGTGAACAACAACAAGACACCTTATGAATTATGGAAGGGTAGACCAGCTAAAGTCAAATACTTCAAAGTATTTGGCAGAAAGTGTTATATAAGAGAAATTTAGATAATTTAGGAAAGTTTGATTCCATAATAGATGAAGGTATCTTTCTTGGCTATGCATATGGAAGCAAGGCCTACAAATGCTACAACAAAAAACTGCGCAAGTTTGTAGACAGTATTGATGGAAGAATGTATGAAACAATGCCTCAAGAGGAAAAGACAAAAATGTGATTGACAACAAATGGGTCTTCAAAAACAATTTGGATGAAAATGGACAAGTAGTAAAAAATAAAGCAATATTGATATGTAAAGGGTATGCTCAAGTTGAGGGTATTGACTTTGAAGAAACCTTTGCTGCAATTGCAAGATTAGAATAAACCATAATGTTTCAAAGGCATTTTCATGTTTCAAGAACTTCAAAGTCTATCAAATGGATATCAAGTTAGCCTTTATAAATGGAAATCTAGAAGAAGAAGTATACATTGAACAACTAGAAGGATTTCAATTGTTAGACAATGAAGATTATGCATGAAAACTAAAGAAAACACTCTTTGGACTAAATCAAGATCCCATAGCTTGGTATTCAAGACTTTACAAATGCTTACAACAACAATGTTTCAAAAGAGGAGCTGGATACAACAATATTTACATCAAAACAAACAATGAATATATGTTAATCATTATGTTTTATGTGGATGATATCATTTTTGGAAGTAATGATGATACAATGAGCCAAACGTTTGTAGAATAAATGAAAAAATAATTTTATATGTCCATGCTAGGAAAATTTTCATTCTTTCTAGGTTTGCATATTTCTCAATCCAACAAAGGCGTATTCATTTATCAGACCAAATATATCAAGGAAATGTTGAAAAAAATCGGAATGAAATACTATGCACCTGTCAGTACACCCATGCTCACATGATGCAAGTTGAGCAAAGATGATGAATCTCCATAAACAAATCAAACAGTACACTGGTCAATGATTGGAATCCTACTATATGTGAAAACATCAAGGCTAGACATCATGCAAGCAATATGATTGGTTGCAAGATTTAAATATGCACCAAAGGAGAGACATGTGCAAGCAGTAAAAATAATATTCAAATATCTAAAGGGCACATTGGACTTTGGCTTGTGGTATTCAAGAAGTAAGGACTTCACTATAACAACATATACAAAAGAAGATTGGGTAGGGAGTATTGATGGCAAGAAAATTACCAATGGAGGAGAATTATTTCTAGGAAACTGTTTAGTATCATGGCTGAGAAAGAAGAAAACTTCAATCTCTCTATCTGCAACAAAAGTCAAATATATTGCAACAACATGTTGCACACAAGTTCTCTATATGAAGTAGACACCAAAGGACATCAAGGTAGAATATGATTAGCCAATCTAAATCATACGTGAAAACATAAGTGAAATCAACATTTCAAAGAATATTTTTATGCACTAAAAGATGAAGCATATTCTAATCAAGTACCACTTCCTAAGAGAACAAGTATCCGAGCAAAGTGTCAATATAAAATACACTACCATCACAGTACATGTTGCATGTATTTTCACGAAACCCCTTCCCATAGACACATTTTCATATCTTAGACAAAAGTTGTGAGTGATATCCCTCTCATCTCATCAGTAAAGGGAAGCACAAGCTCAGGGGGATCAACCCTTTTCCATCGATGTCGAAGGGGGAGAAGTTTCAAACAGAGGAAGAATCACATACACAAGAAAGTTGTAGACATGGGGAGTATCATAATTGACTAAGGGTTTCCATCAATGAAAAGGGGGGTATTGTTGGAGATATTGTTTTATTTCCAACAGTATCCCTAGCCTCAACCTTTTGCTTTTCTTTCCTCCAATTGTTGAGGTGTCAACCTTGTAGGTTGAGGTGGTTTAGAAGAAGGAAAATTATTCTCTCGATAGATGTTAGGAGTGGTCCTTCTAGTATCCATAGCCATATTTTTACTTTCAACATTTCTCGCCACCTTAGACGCATTCTCCAATGATTTGGGTTCCCAAAGGAGAACCTCATGCTGAATGTTATGCTTTAAAGTTCCTATGAATACATCAATCAGGTGCTCATATGGAATATCTATTACCTTTATATTCAATATTTGGAAGTTCTCAATGTGCTTCAAAACTGAACCCTTTTGCTTGAGATTTATCAATTGGCTAAAGAAGGTATTGCTCCTTGTATCCACATAGTGTGCTATCATTTATTCCATGAAAATTGTCCAAGTGACAAGTGATTTGAGAGAACAAATCCATCGGTACCACAAAAATTGATTGGGTTCTAAATGTAAAGACACGATTTGTACCTTTTGTGTGTGTGGCACACCATGTAGATCAAAGAACTACTCCATCTAGAGTATCCATGTGATTGGATCCTTGCCGTCAAACTTCCTCATATCGATATTAGGAAAGTAGTGAGTCTTCAACCCAAATTTGGAGTTTCTTCAGTCTAGGTTCATCTTCCTTGTGTCCTCATCATGAGTTTCACGGGGTACATTATAACTTTCAGGTGGCCTCTCTATTAGCAACTTTTTCAATCCTTCCATGATATCCCCTTTTAACCATCCATCTTAGTATCCATTATCGTTTCTAGCCTAGCTTTAGTTGAATCCATCATCCCTTGTAGTTCATCTTTTTTTATTGCCTTTTTTTGTAAATCATTTATGTCCCTGCACATTTCTTCACCTTCATCAAGAGTCCAATTGGGAGTATCTGAAGGATTGTTTGGTGTAGAAGTTCCCTTTTTTTGTGGCATTTTGGCCAAGTATCACTACAAGGTAGGAATTCCTAATTGTCTTAGGAAGAGGTCATCATAGAAAAGGGAGTGTCAGTTGCTATAGCTCTCTGATATACATGCGGGGTCCAATAATAGTACTTGGAATAATATCTCAGGGAACTAACTAAGGAGGCTTGACCATTCCCTTATTCGTATTATCTGACTACCCATGTACTAGAGAGTGATCTCCCCTCGTGCTCTTCTCTATGTACTATAAAAACAAGACAACCAAAAGGTTTACTCGGTAAGTCTCAGGATTCTAGGGGGTCTCCCGATATACACCAGGTATGTGGGAGATCAAATATGTAGTAGTGTTGTCTAATGCACAATTGTTCGAAAAGGGCCTTCTAATATACTCTAGGTACGTGGAAGAACCACACTAACCTCAGGTTGTAGCATTGACTAGTAACGACAACTCCTACATTTAGAGACGTCGGAACATGTATGTACCTAAAAAAATCCCTAAGTTTCTCTCAAATTTATGTGATACTCCTTTTATCCCACTTTAATCTACTTTTTGAATAACCCCAATTGGACCTTCTAGTCAAAAGATATGCAAATTTCCAAAAAAAAGTGCATCTTTTAAACCCTGATTTGGAGGTTGTTTTGCTAACCGACCTTTCTTCTATTGTATCTTTACAATTTCGGCCCTTAGGGGTATGAAATTGCATTCTATGGTTATGGGATATGTCCTCTCTACAATTCCATAGGTCAGATCAAAATTTTATGTTCCAAGTGGAAGTTATGGTGACTTCTCCAGACCTTGCTGATTTTTTTCCTTTCTGAGAGAGCATACTTGTAAAGCATGCCAAGCGCACAATAAGTGATATCTTATTCTGAAACTTGCACCAGAAATACTACTAACTGTCCACTATCCAATGAAACTAGTCTAAGTTAATTTGGATACTCATTGAAGAATATATCATTGTTTTACCTGGAACACTTGTTTGAGACTAGTTAATAGGACCAATCATCTACCCTATCTTACACAAGGTGTATCTCCAAATAGATGACCCAGAAGCTGAAATGTTTACCACAAATACTATGATAATTCCTATGAATATCCTCCATGTTTCACATTCTGAATCATCAAAGAAAAAAAAGTTATAGAAACAATTATGCAATGATTTAATTCAAGATGATTCAGGTACTCGATCTTCCACATGCTATATCTCTAAAATTGTAAATCCCCAGAAGCTGAGATTTTAACCACAAGTAATTTGATCCATATAATTAATATTCCCCAAGTATTTCCTTCTTAAAATTCCTAGAAAAATGTTATAGCGAAAATTTCAAGGTGTCTTAGATGCAACAACGAAACCCCAATACCTTGAGCTCTGATACCAAATGTTAGGAAAGAAATATCCAAATAGTATAAAAACATAAGAATAAGTACTCCAAGCCTCGAAAAAGAGATAATTTTATATAATAATCCTCTTCAAGGGGGAAACCTCCTTATACAACACATAAATTCACAAATACAAGATGATCCCAAATGAAAAGGTCTCCTTGGTATATATAAGAGACTAGGAGGTACAATTACAACTAATGGACCCAAGACGACATAAATAACATAACAATACTACTGTAATATGCCCCAATAAAAGGGTGATGTGCCATTATTTAGGTCTTAACAATCATATCCCTTCAAATATTCATACATCCAGAAAAACATGGAAAACATGTCTTGGCATTGCTTAAAAAGTTTGGTATATTAATGTATCATGTTCATAGTATAGCAATTACCTAAGTTAACTGTCTTAGGGGTGTATTTGATTTTGATATTGATTATGTGGTATTGCATGGGTGAAATATTTGTATTGACATTATCTTGTTTCTTAAATTCACATTGTAGGTCAAACAAATTCTCCAAGGTTACTATTCCTTTGTGGATCATATTTCTCTTCAAAGTCATGATCCAATTTTCACAACCAACCATAGCTTTGGCACATTCTTCGTCATTTATGACTGCATTAATGGTGAAGAATTAAATATTTTTTAGTTATATCCACTAAACACCCACCAACTTTGCACATTATGTGGTAGTTGAGGCTTGAAAAGAAGTTCAACAAAAGACTTATTGGTGGGGAGATTCTCCAATGGGGATAAACATGATGCTAAAACCACTAATGAATTAACTTATTTTGTTTTCTTCCTAGTTATGGATTTAATATTAGATGCATCAAATGAAAAGAGTAACTTCCATACCTCTTGTTTGTATTTCTTGAGGTGATATGATATACAATGGATGGTATCCATTACCTATCTCATGATGACTTTAAAGTGTCAAAAAAACATTAAATACATAATCTTCATTTCCAAATCATTATTTAACCACAAAATTAGAGCTTCATACCTAGTTGTGTTAATGGTGCATTTGAAGTTGAGCATATAATCAATGAATTTACAGTTATATTAAAGACCAGTTAGGGAAAAACTAACTCTTTCTCCTTCTTTAGATTTGGATCTGTCAAAATAAAGCTACCAAAAGTTAGAATCTTCTTCTATGCCAATTTCATTTTTACTGTGAACATTATTTATGACATTTTCATTAGAACCAATTGACGAAAGGGTGGATACATCTAGTTGTTCATTGGATGTATGAGGAAATTCTAAAAGAAAGTTCCCTAACCAAGTCTCAAAATGAAGAATGGGCATGTTCTTCTCTTCTAAATATATAACCTTGTGTTTCATTTGTTTGTCCTAGTCTAATCATATTTGGTTGGGTTTAACCTTCCATGGAAATTAGAGATGAGACTAGTCTATAGAAAATTACCCTTTTAAAATATGTTACTAGTCTATGCTCAATAGCATCCCATAGGTTTTAGGGCTGTCTATAAATATTGTGTCAATCACTTGAATTTAACCTTGGGTCATCATCTACTTGTATGAAAAGATCATTTTATTCTCCCATTACTATCACTTATGGTGTATCGAGTTGTGTGATCTATAGGGAAGACTTGATAGGTTTGGAATTCAATTTTCTACATGAAAAGTATGGCATTATGTTTGCACATGCATTAGAGTCAATAAAAAAAGTATGTACACTCTGATTGAATATCTAGAAAGTGAGAAGTAAATCTAGTGTCTTAGATCTCAATTTGTTTTCCATGGTATCATTGATAATGAAAATTTTCTTAGTTGGAGTGGGGGCCTTCAATGTTTTTAATAACAATCCATGTTGTTGGCTTGTCCCAAGTAAATCATGCAACAAAATTTTGGTTTTAACCTTAATGACATCCACTATGTTATGATTAATTTTAGAAATGGAAGTGAACATTGAGGAAAAGATAGGCGAGTTTGATTTACTAATTGAAGGATTTGGAGGAGTGTTAGAGATATTATCTTGTGGAATTCTATTCCTTAAGGGGTAATCCATTTTCCCTTGAATGTAACAAATTTAACCTCATTTAGTTTGACATCCTCTCCACCATTTATTTCAATATGTTTCATGTTTTCCATATGAAAAATATCCCACAAAACCATATCTAAAGAGGGTTGAGCCCCTTCCCTATCTTCTATTTCTCCATGGGGTTTATCAACCTCTTGCACAAAAGCCTTAAATAAATTTGTGAACTTAGGGCATCCATTTTCTCCATGATTCATTTGGTGTACCCTACAATAATGGTCCATGGATTTTTCATTTAAGTCAAGCTAGAGATTAATAGAGGTAGACCCATCTATGGGACTATATTATTCTTTGGCATTTGATAGGGTATGAAAACTTTGTTCATGGAATTTATTTCTCCAACTTTCCTTTGGAAATCCACAAAATTATTGGAAAGGTTTTTTAATAATCATTGAACTCCTTCCAACTTTGTGTCTTGGTTATTCATTTTAGGATCTGCATTTGTTGTAGTCTTAGGGAGAGTGATAGTGGTCATTTGTTTAGTTGTAGGAGGAAGTCTTCTTAATGGTTTAACATTAAGGGATAAAATTTCGTGTAAGGATGGAATTTACTATTTGATCTCGATAACTTCTTGGTATGCATCATCAAGCATTGGCTTGTTATCTCATTTGATGGACACCACTATAGTGAGTTCTAGAGATGAGAGGTAGAATTCCGAAGTCAATATCTTTGGAGTTATTTGGTTCGTCTAAATACGATGAAACGAGGTACTGAATTTGGTGTTAAAATCTATGGATTTTTCCTTGGGATATATATTTAGTTTGGTCAATTGTGAATCTAATAATACAGGGTCATCATTGACCTAGATTATGAATGCATTTTCAAATCCCTTCTAGTTGTGTATAGAATTAAGAGGAAAGTTATAAAGACAAGTGGTAGCTCTACCTAGAAAAGTAAATGGAAACAATATGCAAAAATACATCTTCATTTCTAATATTCAATAGTCTAATGGCTTGTGTAAAATACTTTAGGTTATATTCTATTATGGTTGATTAATCTAGATTGATATTAGGGAGATACAATTTAGTTCTTTTGATCAAGTTGTGAAAAGGTTGAGATACCATGCTGATTTTTGATTATGTGCCATGTTCTAGTTGGGTAAGGCCGTTGATTTGTAGGTTGGGTAAACAGTAGGACAACATGATGAAGGTTTCCTACAAATTCATGATTGACTCTTTCCTTCAGTTTGTGTAGTGCAAGATGGAGATTATAAATTTTCAAATCAAAGTCTTCGGTGATATTTTCAATAGGTTTTCCAACCTGATTTTCAACAAATTCCTCTTGAGGGTTTACCCTTGATTATTTTCCATGTTTCCTATAGAGCGGTAATTTAGAAATGGCAGGTGGAATCCTAGCTTCCCTACCAAACTTTTGGGTAATTCTTTAGAATTATCCCGAAAGATATCATCACTTGGACTCAGGCTCGAGTTGCTAAAATCCAGGGTTTCTGAAAATGAAGTGTATTCCAATGGAAGTTCTTACTTCCTCAAACTTTCTTGGAATTCTCAAGCTTCATGAGTATTATCCATAAAAGGGTGAGGCCTTACTTCTAGAAATGATTTGCTAATGTGGGATTTTGAGCCTTGTTGATGCACATGAGTATGCCAAGATAAAATCCTCAAAGTGTGATTCTAGCCCTCTATTGGTGAACCCTCTAGTTTGTAGCACTGGATGCCACATTAATTCGAGGAGGTTATGAATCTTTATTTTGATTTTACATTTTAAAATGTAGAAATGAAATGCATGAATTGAATTCCGAATACTAGGAGCATATTAAAATAAATCAAAGGAATTGAAATACAACACTAAATAAAATGAAAGTTTGAATAATCAATAACAATTGTTTTATACAATATCCAAGAGGAATTATATGTGAACGACATCTAAACACATTCTAGTTTTGTCCTAGTTCCAATACAAAGTTAACATAAAATATAAAAGATGAGACTAAACACCAAGAAATAGTTCAAAAATATAAACTCATAATAAATCAAAGACTCTACTCATGGAGTGACGATAGTTCACATTCAATAGACAATATATTTAGTTTTATTAAAATTATCTTGCTAATGGTGCCTCAATAATAGTTACAAGATAGCTCACTTTCCAGAATTGAGAACCCTGTCTACAAAGTGAAATTCACCCTTTTATACAAAATAGAGGTTAGATAGTTGAAGTGGTTCAACTTCCTGACTCTTTGTCTTCCTTTAATCGTCAAAGATTAATTACTTTCATCCCCAAGTCATCATTTATAGTCCTTCCATTTCAAAGGAACTAGGGAAGTGTTGCTATCCAAATGGTCCCTAGATTACACATAATCTGCATTGTAGTCTCATATGCCCTTTGTTTAACTTTGAAATAAATACACAAAGGAGAGATTTTTATTTGACTTGTGTTTCTATGTTGCTCTTCATTGCAACCAAATCCAAAGAAAACATCATTTCTCTTAGAAAAATACTCAGATGAGACATTAGGTCGATGTGTGGCATGAATATGACATTTACTTTAATCATATCATCTACTCTAAAAATAGGAAGCATGCATTTTGTTTAGATATTGGTTGCAATCTTTAATCAACTCTTTGATGTCTTCATATAAGATTTTCGCTATGTCCTTCCAGTAGTTGAGATTGGTTTCAACTCAATCCATTTTCTTCCCTTTGAGGCAAGGGAAATAGGAGGGAGCCTCTAGGAATTCTTGCTGCCATATGACCAAAGGTTTTGGACATCTCTTTCATCCTCTTGTGTGATGGATCCAATCCTCTAGGGGGAATACTAGTGTCATTTCTTCACTAAAAGTTTATTGCATATCAAATACAACCTTGTAGAATATTTGTGAATTAGTGAAAGTTCATTGTGGATTTCTAAAGCATAATCAATGAAATCATTTGTGTCACACTTGGTTGTTTTGTAGTAGTCCACCTAACTTTTTAAGTGAGCATTTCAATTTCTGTACTTCTATTTATTTAGTCATTTTAAGGACCTTGGATT
>JASDQU010948001.1:4673-15895 GCA_032191745.1 Picea mariana
TGATGGTGCTTCCAAGGAAAATCCTGGTCTGGCAGGATTTGGATCTGTTATAAGAGACATCTCTGGACACATTCAGTACCTCATGGCTGAACATCTGGGACATGATACAAACAACTTGGCTGAACTTTGGGGCCTTGTTAGAGGAATCCAAATGGCCTCTGATCTTAATCTGAATCGCCTCATAATTGAAGGGGACTCCAAAGAAATTATCAATCTTGTCGCCAAAATCATCAATGGAAATGATCCAGAGAAAATCACTCCAAGTTAGTGTCTCTTGGGTCCCCTAAACAGTTTGAAAGCTCTTATACGACCCTCACTCACTCTAATCACCTCTCATATTCGACGTGAAGCTAATAAGGTGGCAGACAAGCTGGCTAATGAAGGATTAACCTCTCCTTTGGGATCCATCTTCATCAATGCTAGGAAATCTCCAGACTTGCAGTTGCTGCTTTAATGAAAAAAAATTACTCTCCAAGACTACCCTCCCCCGGATGGGGTGACATCTGGCCAACAGACACAACCTGGCACTCATGCGGCACAGGTAGTTATTACCCCCAACCCCCAACCTCACATCCAATCTTCTCACCATGAATATAATTCATGTTGTAGGGATGTTAGTGCGTTGGTATGCCAAACTGAATTTAATGGATCTCCACATGAACCAGTTATGGAGCATTACAACAAGTATGAAGTATTCAGTTGGTGCCACCTTCGTCTTCATGGTGCTCCTCTTAGTCAATTCAATGGTTTATATGAATGCAATCTATCACAGGTATTCTCCCACTTCTCTTTTCCCTTTGGCTCTCATCCTCACCTAGCATTCCAAGCCTCCTTGGCGTGGGCACTCTTCTCTCCATCCAACTACCTCCAGTCTTTTGCTAGTGTCCATTCTCAGTCTATTCCTCACCTACACCATGATCCTAGCCTGCTCTTTGCTGGACCAAAAACCCAGTTTTTCCCTCTATTTTAATTCCTCCACCATGCAGAGAGAGTGAGGTAAGCCCAAAAGAGGGTCGGCCTATTATAGCTTCATAGCTCGGTGCAATCACCCATACCCATCGCAACCCTTTAATTTGAACACCAACTTTGTTAACCCCTCCCGCACTAGCCATAATTAGCTTGAGATTCCTCAGCCTCCTCTCAACATCCTGAACTTTCCCCCTCACCTCTCAGACACCATGATCGATACTGGGAGCTTCCCAATTGAGGAATAAATTCCTCCTCTCGGGCTGGGAATTTTTGAAGCTCATTGTTGGCCCTTGACCAAGTTTTGAGGATTCTTGGTCATGTTTGACCTAATTTTGGGACTTCGACAGACTGTCAAAGGCTGAGCACAAGACGAAGTGGAAATCGCGGGATCTTGGCCCCTTTTAGGGCCCTTTTTGGGATTTGAGATTATGTAATGGGCATGGGATGTCAGCCCATGTGTTTACCCATGTTTAGGCCTATTTTGTAATGTATAAATAAGTAGCTAGGTGATGTAAGAAGGAGAGACCTAGTAGGTTGGTGTGCTAAGTGCTAGAGTTCGATCTATGTGATCAAGAGTTGTAAGTGCTTTGTGCATACTGTGTGAGGCTTGCAAGGCTAGTGCAAGTAACTGTAAAAGACTGTGTGAAGTCTTGGTGTTGTACCCTAGCTAGAAGAAGGAGGATCTGGCGGAGTGCGCACAGATCTCCTGTCTTCTGCGGAGTAGAACTTGGATGTTAGGTGCCTATAAGAAGCTTGACCAAAGATAATAAAGAAGAGAAGAGTTGGTGGATGTAGCCCCATGGTGGGGGTGAACCACGTACATGCTGTGTTGCTATGATTTGTGCAATGTATTGATGTGTTTATGTGTTTACTTTCTTAGTGATTTAATATAGATGAATGATCTATTGATGCTTAGTGAATAATAATATGGATGGATGTTAGATATGACTTATGTACATATGCTTAGTGCTTAAATACCTTAGATCTGAATGAATACTGTGATACTCTGTAATTAAGGTTTAACTGCGTTGTAACTAATACTGGATATTGATGAATGTTAACTACTGAGTGCTTTGTTAAGTGTTAGAATCACAGATCTGTGTCCTAGATAAGGTTGCATACATCTGAGTCCTACAACCACCCCTGCCTCTACCTTGGGTGAGACTTCATCTGATTCGCAGGTGTTGCCGAAAAGGCCGCTAGTTAGGGTTTTGTTGGTGCGTTGTTGTAGCGTTAAACCCTGGGTCTGCCCCTGTGCCAACAAATTGTTCTATTTTCGGGACCTGAAACTGTGATTGCTAGGAACTGAGGAAGACGAAGCTTTGTACAAAGATCCGACCTGAAACTATGATTGCTAGGACCTGAGGAAAAAGGAGCTTTGTGCGAAGATTTGAACTGAAAAAGAGAAAATCTTTGTGCATAGAACTGTTGCCCTAATACACAACACTACTTGATCTGTGGAGCTATGTTCCAAGAGGAAGGGTTAGATATGAAGAATAGAGGTTAGATCTAAAGAAAAGAGGTAAGATTTGGGAGCTTTGTGCCCTGATGAAGGTGAAAGTGAGACTAAAGAGGTAAGACCTGTAAGCTTTGTTCTCTGTAGAAGTAAGATAAGTGGAAATTTTTGTTTCTAGAGTATGAATCTAGGTATGTTTGATAAGATTTGTCCTAGCTTGAAAACTAGGGCACTGATAGAAGAAAAAAGATTTGATATGAGTAGATCTGATAAGAATAGTGAAATATATGTTATACCTATGCATAGAGATAATGTTTGGACTAACAAATGGATGCAGGAACCTAGAAATAATTTGTTGCAGGTTAGCTACCATGATCCTAACACGTAGTACAGGAGAGGCTGGGGATCATTTAAGAGAAAGAGAGGATTAACTGTTTGTTACAGTTGCAGAAAACTAGGACATCTTGCTAAGGAATTCCCTGGAAGAAGACCTAGTTGCCTTTGTTGCAAAGCTATGGACCATGAAGTATTGGATTGCCCTAGAATGGTTGCTAAGGTTGAAAGGATGAATATGAGACAAGAAGACCACGAGAAAGGTCAAGCAACTGAGATTATGGCAGAATCCCAGAAAGAATCAGAAAAAGTATTACTACATATGAAAAAAATCCTAAATCACCAACGACATATCATCTTATCAGAGATATTCAAAGAAAAAAAGTCCATTGAAATAAGAATACGAGACTTCCACATTGACTGTGTTCTAGATGAGGAAACACAGGTGAATATCATGACAGAAAGAACTTAGGAACTTTTAGGGGAGCCTGCTATGATTTCTTCATTGGGAGGAATAGGATTATTCAGAGGAAAACTGATAACCCTATGTGGACGACTTACCCAGATATCTATGAGTGCTCATGGAACTTTGACAGAGGAAGAATTGGAAGTTGTTAAATTTATTGAGAACAACGTTCCATTTGCTGTGTTACTAGGAAAAATTTGGATTGAAGGAGATAAGGCCAGAAGGAAAGAAGAAGAAGTCTTAGAACAAAAGAAGCAAGAGTTGAAAGATTTCATGACTAGGAGGATCACACACTTGATTGAAGAACAAGAGAACCGAGCGAAGCTATTTAAAACAAGAGACTTGGATGTCGAAGTGGGAAGAACACTAGAGGACCTAAAGATGACTGAAGTACCTATTCCAGATACAGATGAAGTATTACCCCTGATTTTTAGGAAATAATCTCAACAACGCAAAGTTACTCTGCCAAAGAAGAAAAGAATCAGAATGGAAAAAAGAATTCCGATACAAATCTCACCAGAAAGAAGGCTAGAAAACTAAGTAAGAAGAGAGCTAAGATCGAAAAGTTATAGAAGGTTCCAGAGGGAACTTCGCAGAAGGAAAATTTGCAAAATTGGAACTTTGTCGGGATATCAGAACTACGTCACATGGCACTTCGCCATGGCAAAGCAATATAGCCATTGGGAACAATATAACCGTTAGACTGATGGCTCGAATGGGTAGAAAGGCATTTATGGTCAGAAAGTTCACCACCATACCGTTGGGACCGCGCCATAACAGACATAACTGAGTTAATGAAGGCTTCTCACCCATTGCAAGAGATCCATTGCCAAGTTATCTATTTATCTTGTTGCGCCACACAATGAGAACACTTTTGCCAACTGTGACTATTCGAGCCCGCAAAATAGTTGATTTTTCACAGTGATCATAGCACTATTGCCATCCATCCCATTGCATTGAGAAGTTACTCTTCTAATCCGAGATATTTAACCACGAGCGTGTATGTCCGAAGAACTTAGCGCACTCAAAGAGTCCGTGAAAGAAGTACTCATCAACCTCATGACTGAGAGAATCATGTCTGAAAGAGTGATGTCTGTGGGTGTACAAGTGTCCTCAACGAGAGGAGTGAAAGCCTCTCTGTCGACTGCTTGCGGAGCCGAACCATCCCGATCATCAGCGGAAAAGATAACCAAACACAGAGATGACCTAGAAAATGCGAAGCTGATCCCGACCATATTGCCCGATTACATCCCGCCTCTGATTGGCATGGTGAGTCATGATAGTGTGCCAAGAGATTTCGAGTACACCATGGCTACTGTGTACCTCCCGAAGGGGATACGAGAAGTTCGAGCGTAGTAGGACACGATCACAGTGTTGAAGTTCAGTGATTTCAACCTTGAAGATCACAAGAACTATAGTATGCTCTCCCTGTATAAATACCTGACCAGGATGAAGGGGAAGAACTCAAAGATAATCCCCCAGCCGTGGACGATGAACCTTTTTCAGTCCACCCTATTAAATGTAATGAAAATCCCACACTTCGGAAGGCACCAGGAAGTCAACACCTGTGTCAAGCTTCTCCTTTCATGTTACCATGGCGGCTACTTATGGCTAGACCGTCGTATCAAAGTCAATCTGACGCTGATCCATAGGATCACCAGATTAAGTATGCAATGACATGACTCGCAGGAGTTCTATCCAAGAAAAGCCATAGATCACACACTAGCATAAAAGATCAAGGATACATACAACGATGTTGAAAAGGGGACGCGAGACTATAAGATAGCCTCCATCCAGAATGGCGCAATGCGCCTAGCCTGCCAGTTAATAGATGAAAAGTTAGTAAGGAAGAACTGACCCACGCAGGTCACAGGATTTGTCATTGACATTTCAGGGAAGTGCGTGGAAGCTATATAGATGAACTGGGCGAAGTACATAGTTAATCAGCTGGAACTAGACTTTCGCGAAGCACAGGATCAGGGCTACGGGTTTCACTTTAGCTGGCTCCTGATCCTCATCGCCTTTGTTTCCTGGGATATGCTGGAAGGTGTGACCTTTCCGAATATTGAACTGTTAGAGCCGCTTGCTGTGAAGTTCACCACGCTCTGGTACTCGAGTGATATGAACAAATAGTGGCAGTCGAATGCTGTTTTTCACACATATTACCTTCAGCTGAAGAGAGCCATCGAAGTTGAACCTCGCATGACTCCGAACACCCTACAGAGTTTCTGACCCCTAATGAAGTTCTGCGCAGATCGACACTTCATCTACATTACAACCCGAGCCGATGAACATAAGGAGCATCTTCAGTCGTACTACAAACTCATGGAAGAGGACCTTGAGGAGATCACTAAGGACTGGTTTGCAGACCTTCTTATCCCCGATGACCCTACAGAGATGTCTGACCCTGAACTGGATAGCCCAAAGGCCACCCACAAAGAATAGAACACACCCGACATCAGCAGAAGGAAGAATCTTGAAGAGGTCCAAGACTTAAGCAGTGCCTCAGGCAAGACTGCTTCAGTATCACCTAACCGAGGGGGTGATGACGAAGTAGAAGAGATAAATGGAAAAGGAGTTGAACAGAAGCAAGGCGAAGTAACACTGCCCAGAGACAAGGTTGATCCCCTGAAGAAGAGGAAGGTTTCTCCCCCGAAACCTTCTTCCTGAAAAAAATCCAGAGCCATCGTGACCAAGAAGAATAATGTGCTCACTATCGATGATTTTGACTTCATCATAGCATCCCTAAACGACGCTTCGCTGGAAATCATGGAGAAACAAGAAGCTAAGTAGGAGGAAATGTATGAAAAAATTAAGGTCGACCTCCGAGGGGTACAACAGGCCCTTCATCCTAGCTGCACAGTCTCCATTGCGCCCCTACCATCAGGAGAACCAGATTTGGGAGATGAGCCAGCCCAACTTCACCGACTAGCTGATGTGGTCGAAGCTCGCCTTCGTCGCGCACAAGAAGAAATAGAGAAAGCCACCCAGACCTTGAAGCAAGTGCAAGGAGTACTCGTAGAACAACACCGACTTGCAAAACATGAGAAGGTTTCTCTCTAGGCAAAGCTTGAAGAAGTTAAAGCACATATGCAACAAGAAAAAGAACAGTTTCTAACAGAGCAACTCGAAGTGAAAGAAGTAGTCAACAGAGCACTCCACTCTGTGATAGGATTAGAACCAAGCAGAAGACTAAGTCACACATCAAGTAGAGCAGCTCGCAGAAGCTATCCAGTAGTTACAACAACGAATAACAGACTTAGAGATCTGCACCATAGCCGACACCCTGCAGGATGTAAGGGATCAAAGAGAAGCAACTGCTCGAAGCACAGTTGAAAGAATCAAAGTCCTTGCCATAGAATGCAAGCAACTGAGTGATTGAAATGCCCAGACATATGAGCGACTCACTGAGAATCCAGAATTGAAGGCACTAGAGTCACATCTACAAGAAGCAAAGCAACAAGCAGAGACAATACATGCGCAGTTGAAGCCCCTGTCAGCTGTGGAAAGAATGAAGCGATCCCAAGAGCAGCGCACTGCCCAATAGTAGGTCCAAACTATTCAGAGCAGAGTTATGGAAGTAACTCAGAGGCTCCAACCTGTACATGATGAGGCTTACCAACTGTTCACAGAGATTGAAGGTCGAGGAGAAGAATTGGAGCAAGTCGTCACTGCAGCTGAACAACACCTAGAGGGACTTGTCAACGAAGTAGTCATACAAGAGCTCGCTGAACAGGAGGTCATGGCACGACAACAAGTCGAAGCATCTTGAGCCAAGATCGAGGATTTTGAAGCAGAACTAGTCAGATTAGAGTGAATTGAGACAAGTCACAAGTGAGTGTTGGGGGCTCTTTGGCCCTTGACCAAGTTTTGGGGATTCTTGGTCATGTTTGACCTAATTTTGGGACTTCGACAGGATGTTGAAGGCCGAGCGCAAGACAAAGTGGAGATTGTGGGATCTCAACCCCTTTTAGGGCCCTTTTTGGGATTCAGGATTATGTAATGGGCATGGGATGTTGGCCCATGGGTTTACCCATGTTTAGGCCTATTTTGTAATGTATAAATAAGTAGCTAGGTGATGTAAGAAGGAGAGACCTAGTAGGCCGGTGTGCTAAGTGCTAGAGTTTGATCTATGTAATCAAGAGTTGTAAGTTCTTTGTGCACACTGTGTGAGGCTTGCAAGGCTAGTGCAAGTAACTATAAAAGACTGTGTGAAGGCTTAGTGCTATACCCTACCTAGAAGAAGGAAGATCTGGTGGAGTGCGTGCATATCTCCTGTCTTCTGCGGAGTGGAACTTGGATGCTAAGTGCCTGTAAGAAGCTTGACCAAAGATAATAAAGAAGAGAAGAATTGGTGGATGTAGCCCCAGGGTGGGGGTGAACCACGTACATGTTGTGTTGCTATGCTTTGTGCGATGTATTGATGTGTTTACTTACTTAGTGCTTTAATATAATGAATGATMTGTTGATKCTTAGTGCTTAATAATATGGATGGATGTTAGATTTGACTTATGTACATATGCTTAGTGCTTAAATACCTTAGATCTAAATGAATACTGTGATACTCTGTAATTAGGGTTTAACTGGGTTGTAACTAAGAATGGATATTGATGAATGTTAACTGCTGAGTGCTCTGTTAAGTGTTAGAATCACAGATCTGTGTCACAGCTAAGGTTGCAGACATCTGAGTTCTGCAACCACCCCTGCCTCTACCTCAGGTGAGACTTCATCTGCTTCGCAGGTGTTGTCGAAAGGTCCGGTAGTTAAGGTTTTGTTGGTGCATTGTTGTAGCATTGAACCCTGGGTCTGCCCCTGTGCCAACACTCATCAAGAGCCTTTCAACATCACCAGCCAGACAACTGTGTAGTGGAGGAATAAATTCCTCATAGCTGATTGACAGATTGGATAGCTCGAAACTCCACCCATGGGTTGGACTTGGAAGAAATTCCACCAACAGATCTTGATGCAACAACAGTTCTTTAGGAGGAAATGGTTGATGCAACTGCAGTTCTTCAAGAGGAAATGGTTGGGCATACTGTGTAGCCCTTTCTCAACCCACACCATTTTCTGAATGACCACCTTCAACTGATCTTCGAGATGCATCAGATCCTAAAGGACCAACTTCACAATCAGATCATCCTTAATAGTCGCATGGACCTCCTGTTCGACTCATTGTCCAGTGCACTGACTCAAAAGTGTTTTTCGACTTGCAACCATTTGTTTGTTTTCACTTACAACAATGAAGGATGCCCAGGTTCATTGCACCTCTAGATTTTATTTCATTTTGTTCCACAGGAACCAATTACAGTCAATTTTGGTTTTGTTAAAACTTTTATTTATGGCAATATCCACGTCTTGGTTTCTGGAAATAGCCACATCTAATTTTCCTTCCAGGGCACATGTCCTAGTTTCCACATTTATGGCAGAACAGGTGGCAGACTCTGAACATTGTATTGACATGTTTTTTTCTTTAAGGTAATACAATATTTTTACTTACAAAAAACAGATTGTAAACAAAAAGAAATCTAAGAAGCTAAATAAAAAAGATGATATACAACTAGAAAAAATAAACTTGAACAACTGAACTAGGAAAGACACATATAGAGCTTGACCAAAAAAGAACGAGTCTATTTCAACCATGTAAGTGGGGCACCTGGGAAGTAGGCGAGGATGAGTTGGCCTTGATTCCCACATCTAGAGAAGACCTTACATACRACCATCCTGAGTAGCTTGGAAAGAACCACCATTGCATTTAACGATCAACTAGGAAACCATTGTTATGAGCCTTATTTTTTGATCTTCCAAAGCCTATGGGAATTGTTTAAATTATTGATAGTCTTGGTCCTTTCGAAGTATTCCTTGAGCTACATGGTCTTAGTGTGCCAGTATAACTCCATAGTCCTCTAGAATTTGGATTTCCTAGTCTGAGTATAGCCAAGGTTCGGAACGATATCCCCCATTTGTGCATCGACCTCCTCATCTTCATGGGAAGCTCAAACAATATTCACATCCTCTTCTAGATCTAGCATGAAAACTTGAGCTTCCTCAGGGACCAACTCAACATACAACTCTACAACTTCCACCACGTCCAGGGCTGCACAAGTTTGGTAAACTAGAGTTTACCTTGCATGAGCATATCGAGGAGCCTTGGAGTGTCCAAGAGACCAATAGAAATGTGCCAGGTAGAAGCTAGAGAAGGCACAAAAACTGCATCAAGAGTGAACCAAAGGTCGAACAGAAGCTAATAGCAAGGGTCAGAATGAGCCATAGAATGCCCCATTTCCATGCTTAACCAAAAAACAAACATCATGATAGCAAGAGCTAAGAGTACAAATATTCCATAACTATTACCCATCATGAATGACAACTTAACTATGAATTGTCCAGAGATTAGCTTGTCAGTCCTTTCCAGTCTCATCCAACTTTGTGAACTGAGTAACCATGTATYGATCATAATCACTCTCGCATGGGAGATGCATGTTYGACAAAACACGACATGCGACCACCACATCCTCCCCATTGTCATCCTTCGCTTCAAGTGGCAYCCAATCCAAGGGATCGAAATCTATATTTTCATTTGATTTATGGAAGTGAAATGTTTAGCTAAACTTTAACCCATGCCATATATATTTCTTTTCCCATTAAAATTTCTACTTTTAGCCATCCAAGAGTCATTGTACAACAATGATTGTATTGCGACKTTATGATTTCTTCACAACAATTATTTTTACATGATATTCATGAAAAAAAGATCACCTCCATGTTCGAGAGCAAGAATTTCATAATGAATTGTAAAGTACACCTAACTTCTCTTTATGTAATAACGAAAAWACTTCTTTTTATGTAATAACGAAAATAAATATAAATTCAATTTATATATACATATATAAATAAACAAAAATCAATATCAATAAATTAAATGAAATCCATGTTTTTTATAACTTCTTAAAAGAAATAGAAACTAAAATAAATGATAAATCTATTTTAATCTAGATTTATCAAATGCAAAAATCAATCAAATTTATTGGGATGAAAACTTAGATGTGATGAAATTATAGCAATATTAATCACCGATTCAATTCCAAAAAAAGTTATGTAAAGTGAGAAGATTAAACGTATAATGTTTCTTAGCCTTCACTATACAATTAGTGTTTCTTTGTCTACTAAGAATGTAATTGGTTCTATAGTGGAAATTTCAACACAACTGTAATTGGTTCTTTAATGGAAATTTCAACAATTATTAAAGTTAATTTATAATAGAAATTGAAAAAAAAAAACACTTTTTCAACACCGATTAGAGAGTGATTTGATATGGGATACACTTAGGCACTTGCATGTGAAGACTTTGTTTTTTATTTTATTTTATTTTGAATTCACATACATACAAGATGTCACGTGCCTTAACCTTACTTCGCTAGTGATTAAATCATTGGGTTTGAGAGGATTCTCATGGTTATAGGGCATGCTCTCCATTTTCACATAGAGGTGATTGTCAATTTTATAATATGATTTGAAAAATATTGATAGACATTAACATTATATATTTAAAAAATAATGATCAATAAATAAAATGTTTGTCTTTTAAAAATCAACAGTTTTAGAAGTTAACAATTATATGAGTGCATTTTTATATGGGAGCCCTACAGAAAACATGGGTGTATCATTACCATGAACACACTCCTTGTGAAGTGGAGTAGGTAGTGATTAGATTCAAAAAATGATCAATGAAGAAAGGAAAGGAATGATCAAATCATTCAACAAGAAAATGTTTAACACAAAATTTCTTATAGAAGAATGGAAATAAAAAAAAAAGTAATTATTTACTCAAAAGATTTTATATGATTAGATTATAACATTTCAAAGGAGCATGGAAAAGAAGCATTATAAAGAATAGAGTTAAAGAAATCAAGACAAAGACAAAGTCATAAATAAAAATGATTTTAATTAATAATTTTCTTGAAAGACTAGAAACATATGCATAAACATATAACTAAAGAT
>JASDQU010948002.1:6928-21846 GCA_032191745.1 Picea mariana
TATATATATATTTAATAAAACTAATATTAAAACTTATAATAAATTTATTAAATTATTAATAAATTTTATTTACACAAGTTTAAACTATATGTTAAAAATTTAATTTCCCCCCCAACGGTCACTGGATTCGTTAATTGCATAACTTCCCGGTACGGAGGCAGATTTTCACCCATAAATAATCAAAACGACCGGGATGAAGTCTAGAACACACCCATACCATTCACCTTAGCAAATTCCACCTATATTTTCAGTGACATGTCCCAGAGCGACAGGGACTCAATTTGGCCCTACTAGCATGCACCAGAAAGAGGCCTAATTAGGGGCCTTCGAGGTCAAATTGGGCCCAGTGAGGGATACCCATTTCAGCTACAGGTATACAAGCCTGTATCAGCCTGTCAATTCTGGTGTCAAACCCAGAATTTCACTACAATTCCGAATCTTTTACCTGATCAGTCCATTGGCCGGCTCCATTCGCATACCTTCCCGGGGCCATATCTCACTCATCCGGAGTCAGATTTGTGCCAAACGAAAGGCAGAGGAAAGGTAGTGGATAGAGATACAACATGGAAACAGTAAAGAACAAATTTGGGACTATTTGTTATAGAACAAGATCCTCTCAAAGTTCAGGTCCAAGAGGTCCTCTTGCCGAAACAAGCCTAAATCAAGGCCATGTTTTAACCAGCTCACAGGAAACTTATAGGCAGCAAAGGGGGGGCATAATTAGGTCTGAAAAGTACCTGAACAATGGGCATTTCCTTACTTACAATGGCCAAATCCCGAAGTCCCCTTGCCCTCCAAAGCAACCCAGCAATTCCCCACACCTTGGGCTTTCATTCCGGTGAATCCGACAGCCATGGATGGCCAAATACTATCCTAAAACACATCACCTACAGTTGAAAAACATGGCAGCAGTCAAAGAGCATTTGGGATGGCACAAATCCCAATGGCAAATGATGATGTGGCATATCAAGCTTTGTCATTTTATGAAAAAATGACTTTTTGTAATATAAAATTCCGTATGATTTACTTTTGGATTGTAATTATTATGTAATTGAAGGGTCAAGTCAAATCTGATTTGATCCCCTTTTGGATAAGATTCTATTTTTTGGATAAGGTTCCCCTTTTGGATAAGTTTACTTTTTGAAAAAAGACAAAAGTACTTTAGGGTTGGTCCACTTGTCACTTTTCCAAAAGTGACAAGTGTCTTGTGATCTAACCCTAAGCCTTCACCTCTCCTTTATAAATAAGAGGGTTGGAATTGTAGAAAGGGAGGAGGATGAATATAGTAACAAAGCTCTGCTGAAATTTATAAGACTCTTTGTGTGTGTGTACTTGTTGAATTTTAGTTGTTGGATGTGTCATTTGTTGGTTAAGGGTTGAGGGGTAGTGGTAAATGCTTGATATGTTAGCTATCTCCAGGAGGGATTGGTTAGCTAGGTGTTTGTTGTTGCTTCCTTGGGTTTAACTTGCTCACTTTCATTTTCTAAGAACTTGGTTTAATTTGTTTAATGTGTTTTAGTGCAGATTTCCTGAAGTATTCAATTGTTTTCAGCCTTAGCTAGTGGCTGGGAGTCCTAGGGCCCCTTAGGAGAACCCTTAAATAAACCTCATAGCTAGCTGTCCATACCTGTTTGCTTCATCTTTCGTTCATATATGTTTCTGATATGTTTTCTCACCATTAACCTTGCTGTCCCAAACAGGAAAGTGGATCATTTTGGTCAATTTCCCCCCACGGGACAACCATCTTAGTTGGTTGTTATGTACTTCTTATATGTTAATTTCTGTTATGTTTATTTCAGTTTTTTCCATACATAACCACTAAAATTTCATTGTTTTCCTGCAAGGATACATCTGGTCACCCATTTTGTTTCTCCCAAGCGGTTGGGGACCACCTAGAGACCTGTTTGAGGCAAAGGGGCCAACAGGGCAGTGAAGAAAAACACACATTTCAATCGATAAATCTTACCCAATCACTCTCACATACTCTTTAATTATCACTTGCACTCGTCCCAAAGATTTCTGGTATACATATCAATGTTTATAGGTTCAATTTGTGTAAGTAGTTTGAATAGTTTACTTGTAAATTCATGATAAAAAAATCTGGTTAAATATTTGTGTAAACAACAACCACATCTTTGTATTTCAAACACTAAATTTCCAATCCCCATACACGGAATTAGTTGAGGCTTTTCATGCACATGGCGGCCTTTCCGTTCGCAAAAAGTCTCAACCCATTCCTTTGGGTTGAATGTTGTAATTGTTATTTTGTAATTATCTAATCTTGTACATTTTCATTGTATCATCTTTTCGCTCACTAATTTACAGGTGGCTGCCCCAAAAAGGGTTATACAAAATCAGCAAGCTAAATACATGCAAAACACCGCAAAAGAAACTTGAAAACAATTCAGGGGTCTGCCCCATACACAGAAAACAAAAAACCTATATTATTTAGATATTTATATACACATATTATCTAGCCGTGACATATATGTCACTTATCTATTTACTTGTTTCATGTATATAGTTTCAAGATAGATTTCAATTTCAGTAACCAGGAGGCACACTTGTGAAAGCAAGGTGTGACCTCACCACATGGATGGTCTGGTGTCTTATTTTATGCAATCCAATTTCATAGAACATTAAGAGTCAAAGCCAGGGAGTCTTCATCAGGAGCCCCTCAAAAGTTGTGTAGCTAGTATAAGTCGAGTGGTCTTCCCTCAGTACCACACGGTCAAGGAGTTGATTAGCTTAGCTTGGTTGGAATACTACTCTGCTTAGGTAAGCTCAGCAAAAACCCTCTTTAGGGGGGTCCTGAGCCTCTTCCTTTTCGC
The DNA here is from genome assembly GCA_032191745.1 of Picea mariana. Classification (NCBI taxonomy): domain Eukaryota; kingdom Viridiplantae; phylum Streptophyta; class Pinopsida; order Pinales; family Pinaceae; genus Picea; species Picea mariana. The sequence goes on from JASDQU010948002.1 coordinate 9,760, forward strand.
AGGTATCCTTCTTCCATCCAAGCAGCTTTAAGAGCCCGAAAGCGCTAGTGACGAGAAGTGCCTAATTCCTACTTCTCTGAACTGCATGGGGCACTCTTCAAACTAACCACCGTGGAATGCTAGGACTACTCTTCATATACTGGTTGGCACAATTCCGGGATGTGTTTTCTTGATCAGGATAACCTTCAAAACAGTGTGGTAGCCAAGGCATGTGATAAAAAACAAAAATTGATCAATAAAATATTTTAAAGTCAACCTTTCGTTAGTCCACCTTTTCCATTCACAAACCAAAACTGAAGTTGTGTATAGTTTCTATTATATCATAGCTGTAACAGCTTGTTACAAAGCTGTTCATCCACTTTTACCGCCCTTTTTTGACTTAACAATCTTCTGGGATCACTTTTCGGGTCACCCCGGGGGGGTATTGAGCCATTTTGGGCTTGCTTCCTTGCTTTGAAAGCTTTGAACAACTTGTTGTTCGTAATTTTATAGCCATTTAAAGGTACTTGGATGTAGATTTTAAACCCCCTTTTCACCCTTGTTTCATACCCATTTGCTTAAAGTATTCATTGGTTATTTACCCAGGATACCGGTTTACCCTGGCGACCCATTCTGGGGAAGTTTCCAACGCTTTGAGTGAGTGAACAGCTCGCTGTCCACTTTATTTAGTTCGCTGTCCTAAAAATCAGCAAGCTCATTTTCATCCCATTGTTCATAAATTTCATCCCCCAGGCCATTTCGGCCATCCAGGAAGTTAAGGAAGGATAACACCCAGGGTGGGTGGTCCTAAGAATGACTTCTTGTAAGTCTTTCACCTTTCTTCTTCCCCTTCTTTACCGCCTCAGGTGAAGGACCACTTGAGGTGCGGGTAGCCTCTGCCTCGTGCCGAGCTACCAAAGGGGCTGTAACCGGTTACATAGCCGGATAGGTCGGATCCGTCCCTACGGAAAGATTTTTCTTATAACAGCAGCGATATCTTTCGAGGCAGGTGGACCTTTACTGTGCATCTGCGCCACCGATACCTCGACGGGTGGTTCTTGATACTCAAACAGGTCATCGAAAGGCATGATCAGGTCGGGATCCCATATCAACATGGTTGTATCTTGTGGTGGATCAACCTCTTCCTGGTTAGAAATATTCATAATTGAAATCCTTGATCGTTCAGTCAGGGATACTTTGTCTAGAAACCGATTGGTCATCAAATTCATGGCATGCACCCATTGAGGGAAGTCTCTTTCGGAGTGGTTTTCCTAATGATATGTACAGAAAGAATCATATGACACATTCCCTAAATCAATATTTAAGTTGGTTGGGGGAGGTTCAATAACCTTGAACGGTGGGTTCCTTTTAAAGAAAGGATTGTAGGGCCTTTGGCATTGGTTTCCTTCCCCTGCGTTTCTCTTTATGTCTATGATCTCGTTTGATAGTTTCTTAACCATGTATTGTAGATATTCTATGTCTCCATTACCTTTGTCTTGAGTCTGTTCTGCTTGTTTCCTAGACGGTCTAGTCAAAAGGAGTCCTATTGGGAGAAGGATGAAATTCTTTCTTAACTAATGAAACCTAGCCTTCATTACACCCTTTCATCTAGAATTCTATCATTTTGGCTTCTTCAAAATTTTCATCTAGGGTTTGTTTAGAAACCCTTTTTACGAACATGGAAATGGAAGCCGGGAGAGAATTGGAATAAACTTCGATTTGCAATTCCTAAGTTGGATTAGCTTCAGGCTGGAATTTGTTCAAGATAGTTGTGAATCTTTGATTGAAGTCTTTCACCCTTTCTTTCGAACTCATGGTGGTGGCGAACAACTCAACCATCAGATCTCCCATAGTAGTTTCTTTGGTGAATTTGTCTAGAAAATCTTTCTATAACTTCGTCCAGCTATTTATAGATCCTATCGGTAGGTTGAAGTACCACGTGGAAGCTAGATTTTCAAACGTATAGGGGAAAAGTCTGCATACTATGTCGTCATGTTGGACATTCATAAGTCTGATCACTAGTATAAATTTCTTGATATGATCTTCAGGAAATCCAGAGGTTTCGAGATCGAACTTAGGAAGAAACCTCTCTGGATGATGAGGAAGGTTATGGACTAGTCCTAGGAGGGCCAAAGTGTCTCTGGCTAACCAAGGTTGATTTTTCAAAGGCCGGGTCTTCCTTTCATCATTATGGTCATTTTTTTCTTCCATATCTTCAGGCTCTGAGTTAAACTCTTCCTCTTCTGAAAAGTCGTCCGGTTCAGAGACATTGTCGGCTAGCATTTCGTGTATCAAATCAAGAGGTTCTTGGATTTGAGTGATCTCAAAATCTATTAAGTCTTCTACCGAGTGTACAAAAACCTCATTGAGAGTACTAACCACTGGTCTAATTTGTTGTTTTCTTTGAGGGAGTATGGGAGCTAAGGACAACACACCGATCTGCCAGGCGTAGGCTCTTGTAATTCTTCTGAATTGATTTACTTTCTTGCGAGGAAGAGTGTAAGGTATTTTAGGGTGAAAAGGTTCTTCCTTGGGCTGGGGTGAGTTACTCATTCCAAGAGTACTCACTGTGTGTGGGTTGTCTCAGAAATGACTAGCCATGCATGTGGGTTGTTTTGAATCTATAGGTTGTTTTAAATACTTTGTAGAATATATATCCATCCATTCATTCTCAGGCCCTCCTTCTAGTGCCAATTCTATTGATGGGTCTAAAATAAATTGATTCAACAGTAGGAACCAAACCCACCACCAAGGCCCAATTAGACTCTACAACGTTTAACAATGGAATGGTTCTCCAGATCTTGCGATCCAGTGAAATTATCGATGGGATTTGTGTTTTCTTGTGAAGGATCTTCCTTCATTCAGGAATATTATTTTCTGTATTTTCTCTTGGGTGGGACTAATATGAGAGGTGAAAGCCAGTATAAACCAACTTGACAACAAACAAGATTAAGTTTTAAACTACTAGGGAAGAGGCTGAGCTTGGGATAACCTGCTGCTCAAGCATGTAGACAATAATTTTATACCACAGGCCTAGTACTAATAAACTAACCATGTGAGCATCCAATTACTATCCGAGAAACAAATTATCAGAAAGAAAACACATATGCAATAAGATAATGGAAAGAAAAATAATTCATCTACCATAACCATTCATCACATAATAACACAACGATTTATCTTCATCATTAAAGCAAAGAACAACAAAACATTGCACCAGATAAATTGGCAACAAAATTAATTGCTCTTACTCATTACTGCATCGTTCATGAAACATGATAGGAAATAGTTCTTCTCCACGTCCAATCACATGTGTTTGATGAAAATAAGTTGTCTCAGGTCTCGAAGGACTTCTTAATTCAAATCAACTTCAAAATAATTCTTAACAACCAGAAAGAAAGAGTTCTTGCAACAACCATCGACCTTTGGCTAATTGGTCGATGTCTTTATCTATAGTCTAAATTCCAACTAAAAACAACGACTAAGTGTAGTTTAAGCTAAGAAAAATATGCCACATGGCGTCCTCTTCTAACAACTTCTTTAACACTCAACTTAAGTTAGTTGAAAGGATAACTTCTCTCATATTTAGACCAACTGATAAATAGTTATTCCCAGGTTTGGGCCCATGGAAACCTGTGTTGTTCCATCGAAGCCACGTAGAAACCTCAGATCTCCACCGCATGCGCTCAGTACTTCACTACACTTGTGTTCAATTGTTGTAGCACAGTCTACGCCTTAATGAGATGTTCCATGAACCGTTGCACTTGTCTTAACACTGCGTTGATCACCTTCATTAGCTCTTTGGCCCAAAATGAATCTTGTTGATTATGTGCTTTAACTATTTCGCATAGGTCGATGAAGTCATTGGGGGTACCGAACTTGGGGAGTTCGATATCCTTCACTGCTTTGTTGATTTTACTCCATATTTCCTTGCACTTGGTCCACTGCTCTTGAATTTATTGATATGGTTCCCGACACATTTTAGCCCAATAATCTGTTGATCACTTCATGTGATCAATACTGCTTTTGCTTAACATTCGAATACCGTGTTCTTCTTTATCTCGGCCCCATTGGACTGCATCAATGTATTTGAGTCTGTCTATGGCTTGCTTCACCCTCTCATGCCACCGATCCATGTCCTTGCATGTTGCTAGAGCCATGAGTGTGTCTTCCTGGAGTTTAGCTATCTTCGCAGTAAAAAGGTGCCTCTCTTTCTTGAACTTGTTGTAAGCTTCTTTGAACTCATTCTTTAGGTATACAATGGTCTATGTGGTGCTTTTATAGTATTCAACCATATGGCGTAAATGTTCTAGATCCTTCAGGGCGGAGGCTAGCTCCTTTTCGTCCTGTTTGGCCATGTCCAGGGTGGCATCTGAGAGTTCCTTTCCCACGTCGATGAGTTCATATGTTCTGGCATTTTCTGTGTTTATCAAATTCTCCTTTGTAGTGATGAGGATGGAGAAATCCAATGTGATCCTCCTTTTCTTCATGGTTATTTGGACTATGGCCTTCCTCTTTCAGTCATACGAGATTGCATAAATATCGTCTACCTCGTCTACAGGCTTGGAGATTTGTTGATCACCTCATGTGAGTGTGTTTCCAAGGCTACCGGTGGTGTATACTTGTTCAAGATCGGGCTCTTGAACTTCCTTGCTGTGCTCTGAAGGCTCGGTCTCTACCTGTTGCTTGTTAGGAATCTAAGTATTGAATTGAATAGAGACATCAGGAATAGACTCATTACTTACTTGCTCGTCGGCTGTTGAATCACTGATTTTGTTTTGTGGGGATCTTTCCTTTGGCTCATTCGGTTCAGACTTGTCCTTCAGATTATCTGCTCTGATCTCCAATGCATCGGGTCTCTTTATTTTAGGGCCACTTTCAGCTTTTGTTTCCTTTGGTGGGTCCTCCTGGGTTTGGACCTTGGGCTCAGGGGACGAAGTCTTCTCAGGTCCCTTTTCTTCTTGGAAAGACACAGGCGTCCTGTGAGATGTATCTAGGCTCTCATCATTACTATATATATTTATGAACTCGGCCAGAGGGTTCAAAACACTTGTTTCCACTGATACCCAACCCGCCCGTGGTTGAATCATCACACTTTCCGATGATCCTTCTAGTTGCCTCATGGAATCAGGGTCATTTGACCCATTGATGTTACCAAGGTATATGGAATTAGGGCCACTTGCCCCCGCTGGGATTTGTTCTGGGCTCTTGGTTGGAAGTTTTGGCACTATGATGAGCTCCAGGTTATCCTTCATCTGCTTCATCAACAACTGGGCTTGTTGATACAAGGGTCCCCCCATCCCCTTTACAACTTGAACCTCGAGCAAATTTCTGATTTGTACCAGGGATACCTGAGAAACTTATTTTTCTTCGATAGCTTCGTGAGGAACTTCCACTGTTTCTTCCGATTCAGATGCTATCTTTCCTTCTCTGGCCCTGAGGATTTCTTGAGCCATTTGCTCTAGGGTCATTGTTTTCTCCTCCCAAATCATGGCCTTGAACCTAGTTTCTTTAGGATCAACCATCCTTGCCACCACCTTATCCCAGTCTTGAGCGTTTTTGGTGAAAATTTCATCCTCAAACCGGTCATGGGCATAAGGCCAACATGATGATACCTGTGATGCATGTTTTAGGACTAGACCCTTGGGATCATGTTTACAGAAATGGCCAGTCTGGAATCAGAATTACAATTGACTTAATACTTCTTGCTTCGCCTGCGTGGTTTCCTTGAACAGGTATAAACCAATATGAAACCCATAAGGTATAAATGCCCGCTTTTTGTCCTTTACTAAAGTGGCGTTATACCCTTGCAAGATGGTCTGATAACAAATTTCCCCTAATGCTAGTCGATCGGGGATATATATAGGTAACAAATGGGGTGCCCTTGTGGTGCCTAAAACCCTGATGGAGGTCTCTCTCTCATCTAGATACCAGTGACCTACTTTCGATCCAACCTTTCTTGCTGCATTCGACAGCCTTGGGCACTCTTTCTTGAACAGTAAAGAATAAATGTGTGCAATAAACTGGTCACAGATAAGAGAATAGGATTTCTTGTACCTATTTTTCCACAAGATGCCGAAGTATACATGGATCAAAGGCTCATAGGAGTGTCACCTTAAGTTCATCCCAACAAATACGTTCTTGGCACAAACGACATCAAGTAGATATGATGCCATGTAGAAGGAAAGGGTTTCTCGCTCTTTTGGTGTCTGAGCTTGTCATATGTAAGTGCTCAGCTGTTTGGAGATGATTACACCCCAGTTAAAACCTATTCCAGAGATGGATACGGTATAAGCCAGAGGCATCCAAGCATCTGAAAACCTGGCGCAATATTTCTCCCCATGAAATCAGCCGAGGAGCGCCATTAGATAGATGTAAGGTTCTCTTAGATTACCCATCGGATACCAGCCAGAGTTTTGATTGGTAAACTTTTTATCTTCTCTCCACCAAGACATCATGATCTTGCTGGTGTCATGTTTCTGATAGAAACTCAAAACAAATTGTGTTTAGTGGTTCCTCCGACTACATGATCTTGTAGTAATTATGAACTTCAACTAGGAGGAAAACCCTGACGCATCCTCCATCATCGTCGTTAATTAAACACCTCAGTGCATCAATGTGATCAATAAGACATTTCAAGAGTTTGATGAAAGAGAAAACTGGAGTCATGTTCACCACCATGTACAGGTAAGCCTTGCGAACATTCGGGAGAACTTCATCATCAAATCTTCTCGTATCAGGATAGTTGTGCAGGGCATACTTGAGGGTTTCCTCCTTGATTTTCTTAAATAGTTCTTCCCAGCGAGGGAATACTGTTTTGATCCCAATGTTCACCTCTGTGTCTCCAAAGGCTGGGGGCTAGACGAAGGTCGTGTTTGTTTCTGTCTTGATGATGGGAACTAGATTTGGAGAAAATTCCAATTGCCTTGCAACTAGTGGGGAGGAACCTTCTCCCGCCTCTGGTTCTTGTAACTTTGGTGCCCTTGGGGATTTCCTGGTGGTGGGTTTCTTCAGAGGCATTGTTCCTACAACTGAAAAAGATGCTTTGGACATGTGTATAGAGTAACGTTGGACGAAAGCATATGAATTGAATCGTAAAACACCCATAAGCCAATACATACCTGTAGTGCTTGCTAAAATTGTTGTTTTAATACTCACTGGACCTTGGAATATTTCTCCGGATCGCTCATCTTGCTCCTATGGGTGCTCCAAAATTCTTTACGTGCAGAATGAGCTCATACACAATGACTCAAAATAATATAATGGGAGAGATCCTACCATTCGTATCAACCAGTTAATACGAATAATGTATGCAATTCAAAACAACCTACCATCAAATCTCTGTAAATAAATTCTACATTGGTTGACAGTGGAGGCACAGAGGGAGATGCATTGTATCGGGAGGAATATACAATCCTTTTGATTTACGCACAAATTAGCAACTAATGCACGATCCTGGAATTAATTAAGCTTTTAAATGCATCATATCTAGCGTATCTTAGAGCTAAAACATCCCATTACGTCACATTTCTCAGTGGATAGGCTAGGGATCAACGATACCTTGCATATGTTTCCGTTGGTATCCTCCTTAGAAAACTTCTGATGCTGACGGGTTTTGACGCACGATGTGGGCGGTAACATAAAACTCAGGCAACCGATACCGATGAGTATCGACGATCGGGGATTTGTTCAAGTGCGTAATTTCTTTGCAGGTTACATCTTCATAAATCCTCGATGCCGAAAAATTTTCGACAGTCGGTGATCGAAAATATCCTTCCTTTACTCGCACGACGCTTACTCTCTTCAAAACTTCCTGACACCGACGAGGGTTGGTCTTTGACGATATTCTTGTGTAGTGCATGTTGCATAATTAAGACTGTCATCTATCGACACCGATGGAGGTCGGGGCTCAGCTATTTTGGTCCTCTTAGGAAATTTTTTTCATCTCTAATCCTTCCCGATGTTGAATTCCTTTAGTGCGTCGGGGAGAAATTTCGATTGTTGGTTCTTTAATCAAATGTTAGTATTTTTTAATCAACGATGATTTTCACTTGCCCGATCAACTTTGAAAGACTTAAAATGAAAAATAGAAGACGAGAAAAGGAAACATTTTCATACTAAGATCGAATTAGACATTCACAAGAGATCAAGTGGTACCCAAAAAGTGAAATTTGACGTAGACTTTTTAGGGTGTGTTGAGTGCTCAACACTATGGCTCCTTCATTAGGAGGAATATGATTATTTAGAAGAAAGATGATAACCCTATGTGGAAGACTTACCCAAACATCTATGAGTGCTCATGGCACTTCGACAAAAGAAGAATACGAGATTGTTAAATTTGTTGAGAACAATTCCCCATTTGCTATCTTCTTAGGAAAAACCTAGATTGAGAAAGATCAGATATGAAGGAAACAAGAAGAGAAGGATCTAGAACAGAAAAAGAAAGAACTAAGATATTTCATGGCTAGGAGAATAGTGCACTCACTGGAAGAACAAGAGATCCAGTCGAAGCTACTAAAGACCAATGATATAGACATCGAAGTTGAAAAGAGACAGGAAGATTGGAGACACATGTTTGTACAAGAGAGTAGAGCACCTACCCCAGAAAGAGAAGAAGTATTACCCTTGAACCCTATGAAAGACCCTCCACAGGGAAAAGTTATCATGCAAAGATGAGATAAGAATGATAATGGAAAGAGGAAAACAGTGATTCAGATCACAAGAAAGAAGGCCAAAAAGATAAGTAAGAAGAGAGCAAAGTTAGAAAAATTGCAAGAAATTACAAGGAAGACTTCGCAGAAAGAAGTTTCCAGAACCTAAACTTCATCGGAATATCAGTATAGCACAGATTGGCACTTCTCCATGGGGAAGAAATATGACATTTGGAAGTGTCCCCAACCATTAGAACGACACTCTAGAATGGCTAGAAATGAAGTTATTGTCGGAACGTTCGCCCTTGGACCATTGGGACCGCACCATAATAGATGGAACTGCATTGATTGAGGCATTCCTGCCCATTGGAAGAGTCTGTTATGATAATATCTATTTATCCCGTCGAGCGTTGCACCAAGAACAATTTTTCCAATTGTGATTATTCGAGCCCACAGAGAACTAGTTGATTTCGCGCAGTGATCATTGAAGACCTTGCTATCCATTCTGTTACATTGAGTATTGTTCACCGACTTGAGATATCAGATCTCAGGTTTGCATGTCAGATGCAATTAGAACAACAAAAAAAACTACTAAAGAGATTCTAATAGACCTCATGGCCGAGAAGGTGATGTCCGCAGACATCCAAGACTCATCGACGAGAGGAGTGCAAGCCTCCCCATCAACTGCTCGTGGATCTAGACCATCCCAAGTTGTGACCGAGAAAATAACCAAGCATCATGATGACTTGGCGAATGTGAAGCTAATCCCATCCATCCTACCTGACTACATTCCACCGTTGGCCGGTGTGGTGAGTCGTGACATTGTCTCGAGGGACTTTGACTACACAGGCATCACTGCGTACCTTCCGAAGGGAATACAAGCAGTCAGACTGGAGTTGGAGAGGATTCCAACCTTGAAGATCAGTGACTATAACCTAGGAGACTGCAAGATATATGGCATGCTTGCACCTCACAAATATTTGACCAAGACCAAGGGGAAGAAGTTGGATATCATCCCCCAACCGTGGACTATGGACATTGCGAGGTCCACTGTCTTGAACGTGATGAAGATACCACATTTTGGAAGGCATCAGGAGGTTAATGCATGTGTTAAAATCATGTTGTCGTGCTTCCATGGTAGGTATCTATGGCTAGATAGACACACCACCATCGATCCGATGTTGATCCACAGGATCACCAGATTAAGCATGCAAGGGACCAGACCCGCAAGGTTGCAGATCGTGCCCTGGTGCAGAAGATCAAAGACACCTACGATGATGTAGATAAGGGGACATGGGGCTACAAGGTAGCCTCCATTCAGAATGGTGTAGTGCGCCTTGATTTCCAGTTGATTGCTGGTAAGCTAGTCCGAAATAACAGACCCACACAGGTCACAGGGTTTTTCGTTGACCTCGGAGGAAAATGTGTGGAAGGACTACAAATGAACTGGGCCAGTTACCTAGTCAATCAATTAGAACTGGACTATCATGAAGCTTAGGATCAGGGCTATGAGTTCCATTTTAGCTAGATGTTGATCCTCACTGCATTTACTGCTTGGGAGATGCCGGAAGGTGCGACCTTCCCTGACATTGAGTCGTTCAAGCCACTAGCTATGAAGTTCACCACATTCTGGTATTCGAGCGATATGGGGAAACAATGGTAGTTGAACGTAGTATTCCATACCTACTACCTGTAGCTGAAGAGGGATATTTAGTCTTTCCCTCGTATGACGTCGAACACCCTGGACCGGTTCATGCCCCTTATGAAGTTCTGCATAGATAGGCATTTTATTTATGTCACTACGCGTGCATATGAAAGTAAAGAAGAGCTTCAGTCCTACTACAAGCTCATAGAGGACGACCTGGAAGAAATCACTAAGGATTGGCCCACAGATTTCCTTCTACCAGTCGACCAGGCAGAACTGTCCGACGCCAACCTCATTGGAAATCTGGTGGTTACTCGCGAAGAGTATGATGCACCCAGCAATAGCAGGAAGAAAAAGAAGGAAGATGTACAGGAAATACGCAGCACATTAGAAGAAACTGCATCAAATTCACCTAGCAGAGGAGGTGGTGATGAAGTAGAAAAAGAAGAACACAATGGGGAAGAAGACAAACAAAAGAAAGGTGAAGTAACATCGCCGCAGAATCCCCTTGATGACACAGAGACATCCAAGAAAATAAAGGTTTCCCCCACGAAACCTACATCATGGAAGAAGTCCAAAGCTAGTAAGTCAAAGCTGCAGACTGTGCTCATGGTCGATGACTTCGACTTCATTATCGCAGCTGTATTAGATGCCTTGGAAGATATTTTGTAGAGGAATGAAACAAAACAAGAAACCATGTACGAAAGAATTGAAGCTGAACTGAGAGGGGTACAACACACCCTTCACTCTAGCCGTGCAGTGTCCACTGCGCCCCCACTATCAGAAGAAACAGAGTTGGGAGATGAGGTTGCCCAAATCTGCATAATAGCTGATGTAATCGAAGCTTTCCTTCATCGCGTGCAGGAAGAAAAAGAACAAGCCATAGTAGCTCTGAAGCAATCACAAGAGGAAGTCGTAGAACAATGCTGAGTTGTGCACCAAGAGAAGGACGACCTCCAAATCAAGTTCAAAGAGGATAAATAATAGATCCAAAAAAAGAAAGAACAACTGCTCACGAAGCAGGTTGGAGTTAAAGAAGCAGTCAACAGAGCACTTCACTCCGTGACAGGCTTGGAACAGATATAAGAAGACCCAGTGGAGAGTCAAGTAGTGAAGTTTGTTGCAACCATCGAACAACTTCAACAGAGAGTAGACAAATTAGAGTTACAAGTAGTACCAAGCACTCCACAGGAAGTGTGATACCAGTGAGAAGAAACCGCCTGAAGCGCAGTCCAGAGAGTCAAGGCATTAACCTTGGAATGTAAACAAATTAACAATCAAAGTGCATAGAATTATGAGCGCCTTATCGAGGAACCTGAACTAAAGACACTGGAGTCGCAGCTCTAGGAAGCAAAGCAGCAACAGTACAAGTGCAGTTGAAGCCCTTGTCAGTGGTTGAGTGAATGAAAATATCCCATGAACAATGCATGGCTCAACAACAGGTCCATGCCATACAAAGCAAAGTCATGGAAGTGACTCAGAAGCTCCAACCAGTCCAAGATGCAACTTGCCTACTTTTTGAGGAGATTGAAGGTTGAGGAGTAGAGATGGAACAAGTAGTCACTTCGATCGAGAAATGCTTAGAGGGACTTGTGAATAAGGCAATTATTCAAGAGTTCATCGATCAGAAGGCCTTGGTGAAGCAGCAGGTCGAAGTAGCTTGTGCCGAGCTCGAGGCGATTGAGGCAAAGTTACCCAGAGCAAAGTGATTTGGGACGAGTCACAGGTGAGTGTTGGGGGCCTGTTGGCCCATGACCAAGTTTTGGATGTCCTTGGTCATGTTTGAACTATTTTGGGACTTCGACAGGTTGG
>JASDQU010948003.1:5722-19721 GCA_032191745.1 Picea mariana
TGGTATGTCCAAAAGTAATATTTTATGTTGCACATATATTGAGTAGCCCCTGTATCTAGTATCCAATCATATTCAAAATCTTTTCTCATCAATTTGTTGGTGGCAACTGAATCTGCAAACTCAATCTCCTAATTTGTTGTCAACACATAATCATCTTCTTGATTTTCTGCATACTAGGCTAAAGTTGAAGCATTAAACATAGAATGTTGTTTATCCTTGGGAAAATTTCCATTTCATGTTCTGCATTCTTTCGCCACATGGTCACTGCGAAGACATCTTTTGCACTTGACTTGAGAGATATTCTCACCTCTTTGCTCTTGTGATCTTCTAAAGTATTGTTGATTTCTTCCTCTTCTTTGGCTTCTCCCACGACCTCGACCATAGTCTGGATTTCTTGACTCATTGAATCTTCCTCTTCCTCTGTAATTTTCATTGGATGATCCTCTTCCTTTTTTATTTTCAGTGTAATTACTTCTTCCTTTTGCACTTTCATTGTAAGTACCTCTTCCTCTCACATTGTATGCCCCTCTTCTTCTTGAGATTTCTCCTTGTCTTGAGTTGGTAAAGAGAAGATCTTCCCTCGAGTTCTTCTTACCAAATGTCTTGTCATGTTGAACCAACAAGTCACCAAGGGAATCAAAAGTTTGATTCTCCAATTTTTCAGCAATTTGTAATGTTTCCAAAAATGTTTATAAGAAGGTGGTAGTCCACGCATCAAGATTGAGGTCATAAGACTTTCTTCTACATTTTTAAAGCCACATTTTATTAATTCCATTTTGATATTTTTCAAACAAGAGATGTACTCCAAAACATCTCCCCCTTCAACCAATTGTTGGTTAAGCAACTTATCATGAAGCTCAACTCTTTTTKACTCARATTGARTATCAAACATCTTCTTTAAAATTTGTCATGCATTCCAAACATCATTTGCATTTTCAATGTGTATAAACATTTCATATGTTACAGATGATCTTAAAAGTGCAAGTACCTTTTCATCTCTTGATTCCCACTTTGTTAGTTCTCTAGCATCAGTTAGGTTCAATTGGAGTTTTTTCTCCATTACATATATCTTTACACAAGCCATTAAAAATTAATGTGCTTTGCATATGATGACACCAAGACTTATAATTCTTGGGCCCATTCAATTTGTCGGAATCACTGAATAAATTTATCAATTTTGACATTATGAAGTATTTATCAAGTCCACGTGATCAAACGAACAATACCATACACAAGAGACATTGCACACATTGCAAAAAGAGTGCTATAGGGGTTTGGCCTTGACCCTCTTATAACCTCGATGAAAAAGACTTTGATAAAGTATTTCATTGGACTCTTATCAACCCTTTGATTACAATTTACAATTTACATTCAATTGATCAAACTTTCAAAATTTAACTTAAAAAATGTTAGATAATCACGCCCCCCTTTGAAGTGAACATAAATATTCAATACTTGAATTACAATATAGAAAAGATGCCCTCCTTAAATTAGAAAAAAACTTTAAATTTAAAATATAATACATCAAGCCTTATAACTCCAATTTTACATTTAAAAAAAACATAACTTTTACATTTCTCTCTCTCTCACACACATATATATATAATACATCAAGCCTTGTAACTCCAATTTTACATTTAAAAAAAAACATAAGTTTTACTTTCATAAGAAAGTAATAAAATATAAAATAAAAAGATGACATGCCATTAAAATAGGTGCATGCATTGAAACATACAAAAGATAAAAATAAGTCTTTAATACCTTTAATGGGTGCTTGACTTAGCATATCACTAATGAAATTCCAACGCCATTTGAATTAGCACATCRCYAATGAAATTCCAACGCCATTTTCAGGTAGGTTGCGACTTTACAGAAAAGAAACTAAACGRGCGGCTTGCTCATCAAGATCTGCAACATAAATAATGTCGTTCGGGTGGGCAAAAATTTCGTGTCTCTTGTTTTGTTCTCAAATCTGTTCACATAATGGATAATTKTAGAATTGGATCGTAGAGACAAAGCACTCAGAAGTAAATCTTTTGCATTCGCTTTGATCTGTAGTTGCGCCTCTAATTGATGTTGGAGAGTTGCTATGATGTTCAAATTAGTCGAGGGTTGAAACGCCAAGCAAATGGTGTCAAAATTTGGGCAATCTTTATTTYGATTGCAGATTCTGTCTATCCACCWGGTATGGACCAAAGTCARCAGTATGGAGTAAGGTCAAAGTCAACAGTRGTGTAGTGSGTATGGAGCAAGGTCAACGGTTAACTACSGGGTATGGAGCAAGGTCAACGATAGTCAGTCAAACGTTGACTTTKCATGTAYAGAATCTGCAATCGATTTAAGTTCAAAGMAAAATTCCAGAGAAATCGAAGCCTTGGSAAGAGTATGTCGAAGCAGCAACCATGCTAGATTTTTGTAAAACTGATACACTTTTGACCCTTGCAGATCTCAATAACAGACTCACAAAACTTAGTGATCCATCTACAAGCCCTTCTAAAATCAACCTTTCAGATTATAAGGTGGCTAACACCATATGCAATTTTGTACGAGATCTTTATAAGGATCTCAGTCTTTATTGATTATAAGGATCTCTTTATAATGGATGATAACTACGAAATGAACAAGAAGATGGAGACAATGCTTCAAAGTTTAGTAAAAATAGAAAATACTCGCTATGGTGTTCGCGTTAGAGGCTTAGAATACATAACTGATGCTCAGGGGCGAGCAGTATAGATATATATTGACAAACAATATGCCCTTCAAGGAATTCCCGTCAAGAAGATAAGCAATTGGAGGCTCATGAAGGACAGCAGATTAGTAATACGCAGAGATTATTCTTCATGCATGATTCCAGGAAAGCAACCCATCATTCTATGGAAACGCATTTATCCTGCTCTTGCTCGGTCATATTATAAACTCAGCGCCTCATGGATTGAAACAAGCTGTTGCTATCAGAGTAACATGAAATGGGTCTGTGCATTACAGATCACACCCTTGACAATGAAATGACATGGAGCCAGGTCGCTTTGAGAATGTCATCAAAGCATCACCAGTGCTGGATTGCTACTAGCAAAAGAGCATGGATCCAAAACACTAGATCCATATAATGATATATAGCACGGATTCAACTCAATCCATGCACCAAAACATTGGAGAGAATTCCACAACCAAATTTTTAAATCTATCTTCAAAGAAAAATCAGATTTAGATTTAGATCTAGATCTATTGATTTTGTCTCAATTTACAAAGATTCTTGAAGATTTTCAAAAGAATGGTAGATCTAGATTAATTCACAACAAATTAATATTTCATAATTGCAAATAATTTCTGACCTGAAATAACGAAATACCTCTTTGAAGACTTGGTTTGGTTTGATGAAGAAACCAAGCTTAAGCTTTGGAGTCTCCTTCTTCACATCTCCATCATGGTCTTCTCATCACCATGACTTTTTCATCGCAATAGAATTCTCCTCACCATGGATCTGATACCATGTTAAACTCCAGAAGCGTCCTCACACAAAATATTGATGAGGGAAAAGATTATTACATAGTGGGAGAGAGGCAAAGCATATATATAATTGTTGGGTATGTGTTATATTTTTTGCACGAGTAGTAGTGTCTACGTTGCGTTGGGGGCGTGGAGGGGTTTGAGGGAGGTCCGCTAGGCCCCCTGCGCGGGGATTCGAGGGCAGCACCCCCGAGAAAATTGTTTTGCCTCGGGAAACATGTCGCATTTTGGGTTTTTTTCAGCACATGGTTTTCTATTTCCGATTAAGGAAATAGGGTTGTTGACTAATCCAGGTCGTTGGGTTAGGGTTTTGGATGTCATTGGCTTCTATATATATATATATTTTATTGTAAACAATGTATCACTATGAATGAATATTGAATATGTTGATTTTCCCGATTTGGGGTTTTTAGGGGAAAAATCTATGTGTAATGTTTGTATTTGCCATTGTATTTTTTTTGTTCTTTCACTGAAAATATGTTTGCAGTAAATATTGTACAAGGTTAAAATCTACAATAACCTCTCAAGCCTTATGTGTCACTATGACAAAGATGTGACAAGGCCAACCTAGGAAATACACAACTTCTAGAATAACTTTATTAATCTAGGAAAAAATACTTAACTAAATCAACTTTAGGATTATTAGGCTAATGCGTTTGGATGGGTACTTTCTTAACTCAGATTTGACAAAGAGTTCTAGCAATTTGTATCCCACTTACTCTTAAGGTGTGAAAACAAGTTTAATGCAATTGGTTTATTACATAAACTAGACTAAGCAAGCATTAAAGATGTGTTAATTAGACAAGTATGCTTGTATTATGCTGAAAAACAACAATGAAAAAATATGGCATGTGAATAAGTTAAATTTGCTTATCATTCAAATCTTACCCATGCAACCAATAACTTCAATTGAAATCAACCATCAACAATTATGCTCATGTGTTGTAAAAGAGATAGATATCAAGTTTCCACTTAGAAATGTCAGAGTATGAACTATGTCACCCTTCACATATTTACCATTCAACCATGTGAAGTAGATATATCCATGTGAAACTAAGATAGAATGAAAGCCACTAGATTTAAGTTATGAGCATTAAAGCATGACATGTAACCATGAAACTTAAAGAGATTGATGAGATATAAAGTATGTCATTTATGAAACCATTCCACCATGCCCATAAAATATAACACCAGATTTAGGAAAATTGTTTATAATGAAACACCATCCATTTAGAAAGATTCAAAGCATGACAATTCAATGAAGTTATATGTCAATTGTTGGTTGTGGAGCCTGATTATCTTCTAGATTCCGAGGTCTTTGTTTCCAGCCTTGTTTATACCCCATGAAGACTTTACACCTCAGAAGAATGTACACTCTTCCATGCAGGGGAGTGCAGAGGGGGGTTACCCCCTTTGAAGCCCTCGAAGGAAAAATTGTCTTGTAAATGTATATTGTAATTTCATTGTAAATCTGGACCATTCATTATAAGGTCATAGATCTAACGGTAGAAATTATGTTAGGGTTTTTTTCCCTAGAAGGCAACCCTCTTTTAGAGGGAAATGTATTGCGGCTAAGGATGAGAGAGAATATTGTATTATGAGATAGGACACTGTGAGAGAATGAAGAGGAATTTACAATGGGTTTGTTGTAGGTTGTATCCCTTCATTTGCTGGATAATAATAAAGGAAGGACTTGACAATTTCTCTTGTGGACGTAACCCACACTGGGTGAACCACGTATATCCGTGTCTCTATTGTATTGTGTATCTTCTGTGTTTTATTTCCGCATTGGTTTTATTTTATTGCTCCGCGATCTTGTTTTTATAACACCAATGATTAAGTGAAGTGTTACTCAACACACTTCTGTTATATTTCAGAATTTAGGGAAAAAATATTATATCAAATTATGTGAATTCCAAGCACTTAGATGCACCAATATCTAGTAATTAAGCCTCCAGTCCTAATCATGTAAACATTATATGAAATAACAATGAATTAATGATATTTGTTTCACAATCAAACACTCTTGTATAAGCAAGTAATGAATGGAAGAAGACCCCAAGCACATGAAGTTTAGGGTATTTGAACTTAATTAAGTGGATTGTCCAATAAAATTTATTGTTGTAACCATGTATACCAGTAATGACAAAGAGGGTCGTCAAGCTTAAATGTGCCTCAAGCATGCAATAAAAGTTGATTTATGAGTGTATTCCATGCACAAGTTCACTATCCATATAAGATCAATGCCACACACATTAAGAATTTGCATCAACGGAGTTTTACCAAGTACTTGAAACCCTTTATCACAACTTTTAAACCATGAAGAAGGCTGAAAACACTTGAGTCATTTTTCTTAGAGACCAAGTTGTTCCACTAAATAGGGCATTGTTTCATTAGATTAGAGCTATATAACCATGAAAAATGTTGTCTCGATGTGAAGATTTAAAACAAAATGTTGATTCTCTTTAGCAAAGTTTGAATGAAAACGAACTTAAAAAACCCTTATGTCATGAATTAATGTGTGTTTTCCATCTTTAAATATGAAATGACATAAACTCAAGGAGAAATTTGGATCAAGCACACTAGAGTTTGTTCATTGTGACACTTAGATCCATCCATAAGATAATGAAGTTAGATAAGATCCAAAGTGTATTTAGCTAGTTAAACACTTATGAAAGTATGACTTAGCTTAGTTTTGCTAATCACCAACAAATATGATCTTTTAAGTGAATATTTAGCATAATTTATTCAAACCCTAACTAGATAAAAGAAATTAGCCTCAAGATTTGGATCTAGCAATCTAAATTTATAAAATTAATCATGAAACCCTTATATTGCAAAAACTATTAAAAAAATGAAATGGAGTGAAAATTTTGAGTTTTTTTTTTTGGAAAAGTCAATCAAGTCAACCAGTGCCTATAGATGGGTTATGTGGTCATTAGAACTTTTTTAAGTGTGATTCTCTTATCTTAATGTGTCAATGTCAAGAGCACCAAAAAGGATTTCCCTATAAATATTAACTAGACAAGTTGAAAACCCTTAAGTATGGATGGAGGGGATGGTCCCTCAAGAGTTATGATGGTGAGGAACTCAAGCTTGGAAGAATGACAATGGATGAGTATGAAAGGAGGTTGTTGAACGGTTGATGTATGTTGGCTTCATAAAGGATGAGAAGGTTAAAATTCAAAGATTTATGAGTGGGTTTCCTCCTTATTATAGTGATAAGATACATTTTGATGAGCTCGAGTGTAATACCCCTAGGTTGAACCCCAAAATGTGATTGTACACGTACGTTGGTGGGCCAAGATATTTTGGGTCTAAGTGCCATTGTACATATGTTTGGTGGCCAGAGTGCCCATATGATTACACGATCTTTGTAATATGTATCACTCATATTAATAATAAAATACATCGTTGTTGCAGACCAATCAGGGGAAAGATTATGGGGGACTAAGAACTCCACTAGAGGGAAAGTGATGCAAACCCCCTACCTCAGCAGGGTCTACTGACCTCTCAGTCTCTTGATCGATCTTCTTCTGAGCTGAAAATGGCTCTTCGGGCTCCTGCTGAAACCTTTTGAACAAATCCACAGGTCCCTTTGTACTCTGGCACAGGCCTTGAGAAAACCTATACATGCACTTAGGTTTCAACGCTCTTCTCTGTTCTGAACCAACACACCTTTCACGTTTCAGGGTTTCGGGACTCCTGCATGCGAGCTCTCCCAGGCTCCTTGTCCCTCCAACTCCTGGTCGCCGAAACGCCGAAAAGGGATTAACGACTTTGGGTCCTCCCTTAGCCTTCAAATGCTTTCGGGTTTTTGTGTTTCACGATTTCGGCTGCAATGATTCTAGGTCCTTCGAACTCCCGAACCCCAGAATGTCAAAATCTACCTGTGACCACGGTCCACTTTTCGAGATTTCGGAATCCGTGATTTCATGATTCCGTCTGTAGACGGTTCTTGGTCCTTCAACTTCCCGAGTCCCAAATTTTTGAAATACTATCCCTTGAGAGAACCTTTTGGGGTTTTCCCTGAACCTTGACCACTCACCACATGTCCTCCTTGGTGAACGGTTCTGATGCTTTCGCAATTTCGTGAGTTGGGACTTCTTGTCTCATGACTCCTTCTCCTCGAACTCCCGATGTCTGAAACGCTGAAAAGGGCTTGGATCTTTGACACCTGTCCTCCAAAATGGATGACCCCGATGCTTTTAGGACTCGACGAGTCCTCTTCCCTCCGCTGTTACAAAGATTAAACCCCTTGCACCTCCTTCTGGATCCAACGGCTATCGGTCCTTGGTGCTAGATCTGACGGCCCAGATCCTTTTTCCTGTCCACCTCCCAGGGACTCAACCCTGTGCTCGTATCCTTGATCCATCGACTCTCAAGCCACCGCGCTCCAGATCCCATGACTGGCGCGATTTTGCGAACCGGGATTTCACGATGCAGTGACTCCAAAATCCCTTGCCGATCCAAACCCCGAACTCCGAAATAGCGAAATTCGAGAGCGATATTTCAGGATTTTGCGAACTGGGAGTTTGCGATGCAGCGATCCCAAAATCCCTTGCCGCTCCTTTGTCTTCGGAATTGCCGAAATGCCGAACACCGAAATGTCGAAATTCCACTCTAAAGGGGGATCAACAACTCCTGTTGCTTCTCATCCAACGGTCCACGTGATTTCGACACTTCTCTACGAAGTGTCTCCACCATTCCTTTCAGCTTCTCTCCTACACAACCTCCTAGGGGTTAAACTCTGTGCGCCTTCCTCTGGATCTGATGACTATCGGTTCTTTGCACAAGATCTGACGACAGTTGTGCTCCCTTCTGAGCTTGTGCCTCTTCCCTTCCCTTGGAAGAAATTTGACGCTCGAAGGTCTCGGCCTTCGATGCTTCCCTTGTGAGCCCAGTTCCTTTAGGTCTCATCTGCGTTATAGAAACGCTTCCCCTCCTGAGCTTAGTCAACTCAGAAACCTTGAAAGGTTTCTCGACCTTCTGCTCCTTTCTTCTGTTGCTCTGTGTGCAAAGGCACTGTTCCTCCTTAGCTTCAGGACTTAGAATAAGTCCACCCTCGCACACTCCTTGTGCTACTGAGTATTTCACTAAACTCAGATCTGAGAAGTTTTCTTGGAAAGAAAACTCCCTACATCCACCTAGCGTTCTTCTGCTCGATGCACACCTTACAGAGCCTATAGAGTATTCAACAAATTTGTGAGTGTCTTCTCTTCGACAGTTCCCTTTCCTCAGAACTTGAAATAGAGTTCTCTGGTGCACTCTATGCACTCGCTCAATGCCCTCTTGGTCGAGCTCTACATAACCTTTAGTAGTTTTGTCTTCCCTGAACTCGAAACATAGTTCCTTCCTGTGCACTCCTTGCACCTCTGCTGATGAAGATTCAATGCTATCCCTCTTGAGATTTTATGAGGTTACCTCACCTCTGTCAATGCACACGTTGCAGACTATGTGCACTCCTTGCACTTGGAAACTCCAAGATAGGAAGAAATTGAAACTTATGCAATGCTTCACCAATTATGCATTTAAAACATGAAATGCATAAAAACATGTAAACATCAAACACTCAGTGTGCAGGAAAAAATTATTTTCTATTAATATGTATGTCTATACAAATGTTTACAAAGGCTGGACTGTAACAAGTCTCAGCTCTCTCTCGTGAGACTTATCTGCTCTGGTCTCTCCTCCTAACTCTCTACTCTAATTTCTTTTTACAAAATGAGGGATCCCATGAGCTTATCCTCAACCACTGTCTTTGAGCTATCACTATCACAAAGCGGCTCCTACGACTACATTTCATAAATGGATGCCCAGTCCTAACTACGTCCTAGGCCTGCTGCAAGCAACCATCAAACGAAACCTCAACCACTACCTGTACAAAGGCATGGTCCGGCATTAAAATCCTTACAACATTTATTGAAATTTTGAATTTCAAAATTGAGAGGGCTGTGCCTCTCCCTTTCTCCATTAAATGCGTGTGGGATGTGCTGGCATGCTGGCATGCTACTGACATGGAGCGATGCTCCTGCATTAGAAAGGGGGATAAGGGTCTGATATGAGGAGCTAAACAAAGGGGGTTTAAGTCATGGACATATTATTTTAATATTTCTTAAACTCCAAATCTTGAGATGTCTTAATCTAAGTTCTTAGAGTGGGGGAACATATACAAGTGGAGCTCACGAAGCTTCATTAAGACAAGTGTCCAGTTGGGGACATGCAGATATATCGTGAGACTTAGTGTGTTTTGGGGAATTTTGATCTTCCATCTTTCTACCACCATCTTCATCCACAACCTTTCTCATGCACGATCATCATCGTCATCATCAAAACTATTTTTATTTTTACTGGTTGTTGGAAGGGAAGAACCATGCCATTTGTAGCTTACAGCCTTGGCATTCTCATACCTGCACAGGGAAAGATCAAGGAGTTGTTGATAACAAGAGATCCAAGATCCAGAACTGAAGAGGTGGGTTTTCAGGCCCGTGTATGTTGAAGAAGCGGGTTGTCAGGCTCGTGGGCAGTCTCTCTCTTGTGAGAGCACTGTTGAAGATTGTTTGTTGGTGCACTCAGCAATAGTTGCAGAGCTCTGAGATTTTCTTTCCAGCATATTGTTGAATCCCCATAAGGGAAGTGGGGCAATCGAAGGATTATTGAGCAGAGAAGGGGCACACTTCCTAGGGTGGGACATGCATGTGGAAAATGAGAGTCTGTAGACTAGTTGCAGCAGTTGGCACTTTGTCCTGAGATTAATTGATGAGTATGGACCTTCGTTTTTCCTAGGAAGACTTCCTTGATGGACTTCTAGTCTCAGCTCGGGGGTGACCTGCTGCTGAAAGTTTATGAGAAACAAAGTCTATGGTTGGGAGGAACATCTTAGGTCTACACAAAGTTGGTGATTTACATAAAATATAAGTGGTCTTATGTGTAATTGCATATTGTTACTGAGCGTAATGTATTCAATCTGTGACTGTAACGATATATATTTTTACATGGTTTATATATGTTGTGAGCATTGCATTGCATACATGGTATTCATATGCAAGGAATTTAAGTTAATGAGATGATATCCGAGATATTTCAGACTTGTTGATGGTAAGAATTATTATCTTAAGATATTAGAGTCGTAAAGGAAGAAATTCAAAGGAAATCATAAATTCAGTCATGAAAAAAGTCATATTTGTGTGTGGTGTGGCTTAGCTTGGGGCTAGGGGTGTTACATTAAGACACTAGAAGAAGCCATAAGGAAAGAAAAGTATCTTTATGAGCAAAATAAGAAAAGGTCAGTTTTCCAAAAGGCTTGGAATGGCAAGAAGAAAGGAAAGATGAAGAAAATAAAGAAAGGGTATAAGCCACCATTTTTCATAAACAGTTCACAAGGATAGTTAGCACAAAATGAGTCTAGGATGACAAAGTATTTGGGGAAAAGGCCAAGAAAACAACCCATAAAATGTTGGGAATGTGAGGAAGACCATTTGTATAGAGATGTCCCTCACAAAGAAGAAAGAATGAAGATTGTTCATAATATCCAAGATGTTGATACAGTTGAAGACATGGGAAAAAGCATGCCAAGCATTTATGTAGCATTAGACAACAGAGAAGCAGAATATCAATCTCATATGATTCAAATAAAAGGAAAGATTTATAATCATCCCATGGCCATTTTAATTGATTTTGGAGGCTTGTTGAGAGATTCCATTTGCAAAGAAGAAAATATGAAAAATCTTGGTTGGTTCAACTAGCTACAAAAGCTAAGAAAAGGATCAATGAGTTCGTTAAGGATTGTCTAACGGACATGAATGGACTTAGTACAATGAAAGATTTGAATATCATACATTTGGGTTCTTATGACTTCTTAATTGGTATGGATTGGTTGGACAAGAATCATGTTGTCCTAGATTGCTACAACAAGACATTCACTTGAACTGATGAGGAAGGGAAGCAAAGGAAATTTCAAGGGATTCAAAGGCCTATATCCATAAGAGAAATTTCATCCATGCAGTTTGATGAGCCCCATTATTGTCCATTCCAAAGGCTCATTTTTGGCACATTTTTCCACCATAAAATAACTTAATATTTTCTTTTGACCATATTTAATAGTAAGTCCTGGGTATTTTGCATGTTGCTTAATGAATGTCTGTTGAGGTGTTTTTTTGTGTATAATGTACTTTTTTTCTCTAATGGTTTTGTCAAATGATGTATATTCCATCAACCAAGTCGAACTTCAGGAGTAAGGGGCACCAACACCCTAGAAATAGGTGATTTTGTCTCCCTCAAGGAGTTGTCAGCTAAAGATCAAGGGAAATTGTCCCTACCTACCTCCAATAGCACTCTTTGTGCCTTAATGACCACTTCTAATCAACATGAGTTGAATATACAAGGGTAAAGGGATGAGATCCCTCATTTACTCATTCTCTCCTTGATTTGGGAAGGGAGGCCGAACTCTCTAGCTATATATAGACCTCTAGTATAGGAGAGAATGGGGGGAGATGTAGAGAATTTTTGGAGAATGTATTGTATGGAGATTTTTTGAATACTTGTGTTGAGAACTCGGAGCATTCCTGCTCTTGATGTATTACTAATACTTATGAAATAAAGATGGTTTTTTTTTCAGTCCATTAAAGTTTCTTTTAGGCTCCTTGTGCTTCTTGGGTAGGGCTCATCCAAGAGGGATCAAGGACCCTGTTACAATTTTTGTAGTTTTCATGGATGTTAGATAATATTATGTTCTATTTTCAAGTTGAATATAGCTTTGCATGATTAATCCCAGCTTTTGTTAAGATAATCACTAACTAGCTAGTTACACAAGCATCCTGTAGAAATGTTCAGTAGCCTTTTGGAGCACTCTTAGGTGCCTTCCAAGACCAAGAACCTCATATTCACTCCATTTATTTACAGTCTAGCTTTGTTCTTGCTTTTAAAGACTTGCTCTATCATTTTTAACCTTATTTTGCTTCATGTAGGTGTTTCCTGTAGAAATCTCTTACAGGTTTGTTTCAACTTCATATTTTGACTTAGCTTAAAAAACATTTCATGAAAGCATCAATAAACAATAAAAAAATATTTAGACTGATATTGATCAAAGGGTTAGACAATTAGCTTGTTTTATTTATGCATTAGTGTAGCTTTACTTCTATTGCAGTTTTCTATCATAGCTTAGATTGAATTCATATTCTTGCCTTTAGTGTAATCTTCTTGATTCAATATTATTTAATGCAGTTAGAATAAGTTATTTCCATGCAATCTAGATTAGTTGTGTTTTTAGATTGGATTGTTTCCTTCAAGTAATAGTTCAACGTTTCTTTCTGTCGTTTTATTTTCTTGCACATTTTCATCCTTTGATAAGTTTCAGACCTTTGCTATCGACAAGTGCATATTGCATACATAATGCATAGCACCTCTTAAGTTTGTACAAACCTCGGGTTGACAAAGTAAAGTAGGAAGCCAAGGGTACAGTAAATTATTGATGATATTCCTGGGGCCATCACTTTTTGGCATCGTTGTCAAGGAGGTGTTGAAGTATGCATGTTATTTTCTTTATGTTTTCTTTTGTGTGACCTGGAGAAGTAAAAAGTGTAATGCCCCATATTTTGACCTTAGGTACTTAGAACATTGTTGTTTAACTAATCTTGATAATTCAAACTTTAGCATTTGTTTGGAGTCAGTTAGACTTTGTTAGACATTGAGATGTGTACCTGTAGGCCTATTTGTATGTTACATGATATATGCTCATGAAAAAAGATAGTTATTTGATTTGTTAAACATGAAAATTAAAATGGGCAAGTTCTGTACATGTATACCAATTCAAGTTATATTGTGAATGTATAATAGATGCAATGCATGATGTAAATAGGAAAACATTTCTTAATTGGGCGTTAATGCAAATATGGATTCTTATATAAATTTGTGATGTATCTACATCAATATGTGTTATTGGTGAACTAACCTACAGGATGATGAGCTATGTGATAGCCAAATGACTATAGTATTGAGGTAACTGGGATGTCATAGACATCAAGAAGATATTGTGTGCTATAAGTTGTACATACTATTTGATTTATGATTCGAAATATTACTATGATCTATGGTAAGTGTGGTTTTGACAGGATGCACGACTTACCCAGAGTGGATGTTTCATGATGTGACTCTAAGAATAGTAGTTGCATAGTATCGCTCGATATAGGGTGTTGACCCTAGTTCTATGAGGAGGGGTGGAGGTATTTCCCACCGCTTATCCTTCGAAACCTAGAGTCGTGGGAGGGTTGTGTGAAGTCACGCTCCCCTAGACGTGTGATGACGACTGCTAGTTGCCTATTGGGGAAGCTTGGTCGAGATGTAGGACACTTCCGCTTACGGGTTCTATCTGGAGTTAGGTCAATATAGTTGACGCTCCAGCTTAGTCCAACAGAGGAAAGGATAGGATGGAAGATGGAAGTAGGTTAGGAAGGAAGGATGCTTCGATGTTAGATGAGAATACTGATTGGGGATT
>JASDQU010948003.1:19741-32750 GCA_032191745.1 Picea mariana
ATAGCACGGATTCAACTCAATCCATGCACCAAAACATTGGAGAGAATTCCACAACCAAATTTTTAAATCTATCTTCAAAGAAAAATCAGATTTAGATTTAGATCTAGATCTATTGATTTTGTCTCAATTTACAAAGATTCTTGAAGATTTTCAAAAGAATGGTAGATCTAGATTAGTTCACAACAAATTAATATTTCATAATTGCAAATAATTTCTGACTTGAAATAACGAAATACCTCTTTGAAGACTTGGTTTGGTTTGATGAATAAACCAAGCTTAAGCTTTGGAGTCTCCTTCACATCTCCATCATGTTCTTCTCATCACCATCATGTTCTTCTCATCACCATGACTCTTTCATCACAATAGAATTCTCCTTACCATGGCTCTGATACCATGTTAAACTCCAGAAGTGTCCTCACACAAAATATTGATGAGGGAAAAGATTATTACATAGTGGGAGAGAGGCAAAGCATATATATAATTGTTGGGTATGTGTTATATTTTTTGCACGAGTAGTAGTGTCTACGTTGCGTCGGGCACGTGGAGGGGTTTGAGGGGGGTCCGCTAGGCCCCCCGCGTGGGGGTTTGAGGGCAGCACCCCCGAGAAAATTGTTTTGCCTCGAGAAACGTGTTGCATTTTTGTCTCATTTTTTTGTGTTGCCTCGATTTTTATGTCCATTTTTGGGTGGTTTTTCGGCACATGGTTTTCTATTTCCGATTAAGGAAATAGGGTTGTTGACTAATCCAGGTCATTGGGTTAGGGTTTTGGATGTCGTTGGCTTCTATATATATATTTTATTGTAAACAATGTATCACTATGAATGAATATTGAATATGTTGATTTTCCCGATTTGGGGTTTTCACGAGAAAAATCTATGTGTAATGTTTGTATTTGCCATTGTATTTTTTTTGTTCTTTCACTGAAAATATGTTTGCAGTAAATATTGTACAAGGTTAAAATCTACAATAATCTCTCAAGCCTTATCTATCACTATGACAAAGATGTGACAAGGCCAACCTAGGAAATACACAACTTCTAGAATAACTTTATTAATCTAGGAAAAAATACTTAACTAAATCAACTTTAGGATTATTAGGCTAACACGTTGTTTGGATGGGTACTTTCTTAACTTAGATTTGACAAAGAGTTCTAGCAATTTGTATCCCACTTACTCTTAAGGTGTGAAAACAAGTTTAATGCAATTGGTTTATTACATAAACTAGACTAAACAAACATTAAAGATGTGTTAATTAGACAAGTATGCTTGTATTATGCTAAAAAACAACAATGAAAAAATATGGCATGTGAATAAGTTAAATTTGCTTATCATTCAAATCTTACCCATGCAACTAATAACTTTAATTGAAATCAACCATCAACAATTATGCTCATGTGTTGTAAAAGAGATAGATATCAAGTTTCCACTTAGAAATGTCAGAGTATGAACTATGTCACCCTTCACATATTTACCATTCAACCATGTGAAGTAGATATATCCATGTGAAACTAAGATAGAATGAAAGCCACTAGATTTAAGTTATGAGCATTAAAGCATGACATGTAACCATGAAACTTAAAGAGATTGATGAGATATAAAGTATGTCATTTATGAAACCATTTCACCATGCCCATAAAATATAATACTAGATTTAGAAAAATTGTTTATAATGAAACACCATCCATTTAGAAAGATTAAAAGCATGATAATTCAATGAAGTTATATGTCAATTGTTGGTTGTAGAGCCTGATTATTTTCCAGATTCAAAGGTCTTTGTTTTTAGCCGTGTTTATACCCCATGAAGACTTTACACCTCAGAAGAATGTACACTCTTCCACGCGGGGGAGTGCAGAGGGGGGTTACCCCCTCTGAAGCCCCCGAAGGAAAAATTGTCTTGTAAATGTATATTGTAATTTCACTGTAAATCTGGACCATTCATTATAAGGTCCCAGATCTAACAGTAGAAATTATGTTAGGGTTTTTTTCCCTAGAAGGAAACCCTCTTTTAGAGGGAAATGTATTGCGGCTAAGGATGAGAGTGAATATTGTATTTTGAGATAGGACACTATGACAGAACGAAGAGGAAGTTACAATGGGTTTGTTGTAGGTTGTATCCCTTCATTTGTTGGATAATAATAAAGGAAGGACCTGTCAATTTCTCTAGTGGACGTAACCAACACTGGGTGAATCACGTATATCTGTGTCTCTATTGTATTGTGTATCTTCTGTGTTTTATTTCCGCATTGGTTTTATTTTATTGCTCCACGATCTTGTTTTTCTAACACCAATGATTAAGTGAAGTGTTACTCAACACACTTCTGTTATATTTCAGAATTTAGTGAAAAAATATTATATCAAATTATGTGAATTCCAAGCACTTAGATGCACCAATATCTGGTAATTAAGCCTCCACTCCTAATCATGTAAGCATTATATGAAATAACAATGCATTAATGAGATTTGTTTCACAATCAAAAACTCTTGTATTAGCAAGTAATGAATGGAAGAAGACCCCAATCTTAAAGAATTAGCCAAGCACATGAAGTTTAGGGTATTTGAACTTAATTAAGTGGATTGTCCAATAAAATTTATTGTTGTAACCATGTATACCAGCAATGACAAAGAGGGTCATCAAGCTTAAATGTGCCTCAAGTATGCAATAAAAGTTGATTTATGAGTGTATTCCATGCACAAGTTCACTATCCATATAAGATCAATGCCACACACATTAAGACTTTGCATCAAAGGAACTTTACCAAGTACTTGAAACCCTTTATCACAACTTTTAAACCATGAAGAAAGTTGAAAACACCTAAGTCATTTTGCTTAGAGACCAAGTTGTTCCACTAAATAGGGCATTGTTTCATTAGATTAGAGCTATATAACCATGAAAAATGTTTTCTCGATGTGAAGATTTAAAAAAAACCGTTGATTCTCTTTAGCAAAGTTTGAATGAAAACGAACTTAAAAAACCCTTATGTCATGAATTAATGTGTGTTTTCCATCTTTAAATATGAAATGACATAAACTCAAGGAGAAATTTGGATCAAGCACACAAGAGTTTGTTCATTGTGACACTTAGATCCATCCATAAGATAATGAAGTTAGACAAGATCTAAAGTGT
Source organism: Picea mariana (assembly GCA_032191745.1). Classification (NCBI taxonomy): domain Eukaryota; kingdom Viridiplantae; phylum Streptophyta; class Pinopsida; order Pinales; family Pinaceae; genus Picea; species Picea mariana. The sequence goes on from JASDQU010948003.1 coordinate 22,865, forward strand.
ATTTAGCTAGTTAAACACTTATGAAAGTATGACTTAGCTTAGTTTTGCTAATCACCAACAAATATGATCTTTTAAGTGAATATTTAGCATAATTTATCCAAACCCTAACTAGATAAAATAAATTAGCCTCAAGATTTGGATCTACCAATCTAAATTTAGAAAATTAATCATGAAACCATTATATTGCAAAAACTATTAAAAAAATGAAATGGAGTGAAAATTTTGACTTTTTTTTTCTTCGAAAAAGTCAATCAAGTCGACCAGTGCCTATAGATGGGTTATGTGATCATTAGAACTATTTTAAGTGTTATTCTCTTATCTTAATGTGTCAATGGCAAAAGCACCAAAAAGGATTTCCCTATAACTATTAACTAGACAAGTTGAAAACCCTTAAGTATGGATGGAGGGGATGGTCCCTTAAGAGTTATGATGGTGAGGAACTCAAGCTTGGAAGCATGACAATGGATGAGTATGACATGAGGTTACTGAATGGTTGATATATGTTGGCTTCATAAAGGATGAGAAGGTTAAAATTCAAAGATTTCTAAGTGGGTTTCCTTCTTTTTATAGTGATAAGATACATTTTGATGAGCTTGAGTGTAATACCCCTAGGCTGAACCCCAAAATGTGATTGTACACGTAGGTTGGTGGGCCAAGATATTTTGGGCCTAAGTGCCATTGTACATATGTTTGGTGGCCAGAGTGCCCATATGATTACAAGATCTTTGTAATATGTATCACTCATATTAATAATAAAATACATCGTTGTTGCAGACCAATCAGGGGAAAGAGTACGGGGAACTAAGAACTCCACTAGAGGGAAAGGGGGCTAAGGGTCTGATATGAGGAGCTAAACCAAGGGGGTTTAATTCATGGACATATTATTTTAATATTTCTTAAAGTCCAAATCTTGAGATGTCTTAATCTAAGTTCTAAGAGTGGGGGAACATATACAAGTGGAGCTCACGAAGCTTCATGAAGACAAGTGTCCAGTTGGGGACATGCAGATATATCGTGAGACTTAGTTTGTTTTGGGGAATTTTGATCTTCCATCTTTCTGCCACCATCTTCATCCACAACCTTTATCATTCATGATCATCATCGTCATCATCAAAACTATTTTTATTTTTCCTAGTTGTTGGAAGGGAATAACCATGCCATCGGTAGCTTATGACCTTGGCATTCTCGTAACTGCACAGAGAAAGATCAAGGATTTGTTGATAACAAGAGATCCAAGATCTGGAACTGAAGAGGTGGTTTTTCAGGCCCATGTATGTTGAAGAAGCGGTTTGTCAGGCCCATGGGCAGTCTCTCTCTTGTGAGAGAACAATTGAAGATTGTTTGTTGGTGCACTCAGCAATAGTTGCAGAGCTCTGAGATTTTCTTTCCAGCATATTGTTGAAGCCCCATAAGGGAAGCGGGGCGGTCGAAGGATTATTGAGCAGAGAAGGGGCACACTTCCTAGGGTGGGACAAGCATGTGGAAAATGAGAGTCTATAGACTAGTTATAGTAGTTGGCACTTTGACCTGAGATTAATTGATGAGTATGGACCTTCGTTTGGCCTAGGAAGCCTTCCTTGATGGAATTCTAGTCTCAGCTCGAGGGTGACCTGCTACTAAAAGTTTATGAGAAACAGAGTCTATGGTTGGGAGGAACATCTTAGGTCTGCACAAAGTTGGTGATTTACATAAAAGATAAGTGGTCTTATGTGTAATTGCATATTGTTATTGAGCGTAATGTATTCAATTTGTGACTATAATGATATATATTTTTACATGGTTTATATATGTTGTTAACATTGCATTGCATACATGGTATTCATATGAAGGGAATTTAAGTTAATGAGATGATATCCGAGATATTTTAGACTTGTTGATGGTAAGAATTATTATCTTAAGATATTAGAGTCGTAAAGGAAGAAATTCAAAGGAAATCGTAAATTCAGTCATGACAAAAGTCATATTTTTGTGTGGCGTGGCTTAGCTTGGGGCTAGGGGTGTTACATTAAGACACTAGAAGAAGCCATAAGGAAAACAAAGTATCTTTATGAGAAAAATAAGAAAAGGTCAGTTTTCCAAAAGGCTTGGAATGGAAAGAAGAAAGGAAAGATGAAGCAAATAAAGAAAGGGTATCAACCACTATTTTTCATAAACAGTTCACAAGGATAGTTAGCACAAAATGAGTCCAGGATGACAAAGTATTTTGGGAAAAGGCCAAGAAAACAACCCATAAAATTTCGGGAATGTGAGGGAGACCATTTGTATAGAGATTTCCCTCGCAAAGAAGAAAGAATGAATATTGTTCATAATATCGAAGATGTTGATACAGTTGAAGACATGGGAAAAATCATGCCAATCATTTATGTAGCATTAAACAACATAGAAGCATAATATCAATCTCATATGATTCAAATAAAAGGTAAGATTGATAATCATCCCATGGCCATTTTAATTGATTCTGGAGGCTTGTTGAGAGATTCCATTTGCAAAGAAGAAAATATGAAAAATTTTGGTTCAGCTAGCTACAAAAGCTAAGAAAAGGATCAATGAGTTCGTTAAGGATTGTCTAATGGACATGAATGGACTTAGTACAATGGCAGATTTTAATATCATACATTTGGGTTCTTCTGACTTCTTAATTGGTATGGATTGGTTGGACAAGAATCATGTTGTCCTAGATTGCTACAACAAGACATTCACTTGAACTGATGAGGAGGGGAAGCAAAGTAAATTTCAAGGGATTCAAAGGTCTATATCCATCAGAGAAATTTCATCCATGCAATTTGATGAGCCCCATTATTGTCCATTCCAAAGGCTCATTTTTGGCACACTTTTCCACCATAAAATAACTTAATATTTTCTTTTGACCATATTTAATAGTAAGTCCTGGGTATTTTGCATGTTGCTTAATGAATGTTTGTCGAGGTGGATTTTTGTGTATAATGTACTTTTTTTCTCTAATGGTTTTGTCAAAAGATGTATATTCCATCAACCAAGTCAAACTTTAGGAGTAAGGGGTGCCAACACCCTAGAAATAGGGGATTTTGTCTCCCTTAAGAAGTTGTCAGCTAAAGATCAAGGGAAATTGTCCCTACCTACCTCCAAGAGCGGTCTTTGTGCATTAATGACCACTTCTGATCAACAAGAGTTGAATATACAAGGGTAAAGGGATCATATCCCTCATTTACTCATTCTCTCATTGATTTGGGAAGGGAGGTCGAACTCTCTAGCTATATATAGACCTTTAGTATAGGAGAGAATGGGGGGAGATGTAGAGAATTGTTGGAGAACATATTGTATGGAGATTTTGTGAATACTTGTGTTGAGAACTCAGAGCATTCCTGCTCTTGATGTATTACTAATACTTATGAAATAAAGATGGTTTTGTTTTCAGTACATTAAAGTTTCTTTTAGGCTCCTTGTGCTTTTTAGGTAGGGCTCATCCAAGAGGGATCAAGGACCCTGTTACAATTTTTGTAGTTTTCATGGATGCTAGATAGTATTATGTTCTATTTTCAAGTTGAATATAGCTTTGCATGATTAATCCCAACTTCTGTTGAGATTATCACTAACTAGCTAGTTACACAAGCATCCTGTAGAAATGTTCAGTAGCCTTTTGGAGCACTCTTAGGTGCCTCCCAAGACCAAGAACCTCATATTCACTCCATTTATTTACAGTCTAGCTTTGTTCATACTTTTAAAGACTTGCTCTATCTTTTTTAACCTTATTTTGATTCATGTAGGTGTTTCCTATAGAAATATTTTGCAGGTTTGTTTCAACTTCATATTTTGACTTAGCTTAAAAAAAAATCATGAAAGCATCAATAAACAATAAAAATATATTTAAATTGATATTGATCAAAGGGTTAGACAATTAGCTTGTTTTATTTATGCATAAGTGTAGCTTTACTTCTATTGCAGTTTTCTATCATAGCTTAGATTGAATTCATCTTCTTGCCTTTAGTGTAATCTTCTTGATTCAGTATTATTTCATGTAGTTAGAATAAGTTATTTCCATGCAATCTAGATTAGTTGTGTTTTCGGATTGGTTTGTTTCCTTCAAGCAATAGTTCAACGTTTCTTTCTGTCATTTTATTTTCTTGCACATTTTCATCCTTTGATAAGTTTCATACCTTTGCTATCGACAAGTGCATATTGCGTACATAATGCATAGCACCTCTTAAGTTTGTACGAACCTCAGGTTGACAAAGTAAAGTAGGAAGCCAAGGGTACAGTAAATTATCGATGATATTCCTAGGGCCATCACTTTTTGGCATCGTTGTCGAGGAGGTGTTGAAGTATGCATGTTATTTTCTTTATGTTTTCTTTTGTGTGACCTGGAGAAGTAAAAAGGATACATCAATCACAAGGCTAACTTCACTATATAATTTTTGTAGTGTAACAACCCAAGTGATTTCACTTCATGTGAGTATTGATAGCTCCTTGTCACGCTCTCTTTTTTCGCATTATATAATAAATAAATAAAATATGTTTTAACTTTTATTTTTATTTCATTAATGACTAGACCTAGAGATAGGAAAGGAAATTTTTTACCAAAAACCCCCACCACAAAAATAGGTCCAAACAATCTAGATATTGGTCCTGAAACACTAGAAAGTTTCTTGGAAAGGAAAGATAGAGAATTTGAAAATATTTCCGAAGAGAGTTGGTCCTTACCTTGTGCCATGGCTGGTGAAGAAGAGATGGTAGAAATATTTGAGTTCCCTTTTTGGGAACCCAATGGAGAAACTAAGATGAAAAAAATTAATCTTTATGCCTTACCTCATTTTCATGGGCTTGTTTCTGAAGACCCTGACACTTTCTTGTTTGATTTTGCAGTTATATGCAGGACATGTGATTATACCACTAATGAGCAAAAGCTCAAACTTTTTCTTTCTACCTTGAAGGATTCATCTGTAAGATGGTTTATGAGCTTGGAGGGAAATAATATCACAACTTGGGATCAAATGAAAAATACCTTCAATGAAAGATACATAGACTATTGTAGAGAAAGAGATACAAGGGATGATATTTTCAGAATGAAAGAAGGACCTGATGAATCTTTAGAAGACTTTGAAGAGAGATTTTGACTAAGCGATAAGAGAGCTAAAAATTGCACTCTGGACGAAGACTCACTCAAGTCTGTCTTACTCAGAGGGGTAAGAGAAGACCTTATGGAAACATTGAATATCCTATCCAATCGAGACATCTATCAGTTGGATTATGATGATATTAAAAGAATATTCAAGAACCACTCAAGGTCCTCAAGAAAGAAAGGTGGAAGCAGTAGAGGTTTGGTATCTCAATCTTCTAACCCTACAACTCATATAAAGAATGAATTAGGAGGATTAATAGAGGACATGAAAACTGATATTTTATACTCTTTAGCCATGTGAATGGATACTTTGCAAATCAAGAAGAAATAGGAGGAAGTTGAGAAGGCATTGGATGTTTATTGTCCCAAATGCACTAAAAATCATCCTAGAAATGAGTGCCTTTTAGACCTTATAGGTGTTTGTGGTATTTGTGAAGAAAATCATCCAACTAACAAATATCATTTTCCAAGATTGAAAGCTACATTTCAAGGAGCAGAGGAGAATGTGGAACCATTATACTTCATCAATCAAAGGAGGCCTAGATCACCAAGACCATTCCAAACAGGTTTGAACTTCAATCCTTTTCAAAATTTTAGTGCATATAATTCTCAAATGTTTCCTCAACCATGGTATAACCCATTACCTTGGTCCAAATCCTTGGCAGTACCAAGGACCTCCAATTCCTCCTCCATAACAATCTTTTCCCAACATGCCACAAAATCAATGGAGTCGAACTCCACAAGGATAGAAGCTACAAAATTTTCAACCTGCATCACTGCCTCCTCCTCCTCAACCTAACAACACTACTAAAAATAGTGTTCCTCCTAAACAACCTCAGTTACCTGCTCAACCCTCTCCAAATCCGAACAACAAGCAATTTCAACTTGTGTACAACAATGATACAACTTATCAGACTTATTCCTTGGAACTACAAGAGATAAATTTTAGATCAAGAAATATATTACAACAACAACCCAAGCTCATAGAAAGTACATAATATGAGAAAGAAGATATTACCTTGCCCCAACCTCAAACTCCTCCTTACCCTAAAAGATTACAAGAAACAAAGACTTATACATTTGAGGAAAAATAACTTTTAAGAGAACTTAAAAATGTGTGCATAAAGATATCTCTCTTACAAGCCCTCAAAGATGTGTTCATTTTCAATAAATGTGCCAAGGAAGAATGCATTAGAATACCAAGAAGGAGAAGAAAAGATGCCCCTACCATAAATGTTATAGGACAATTAGTTGACCTTATGCTTGGAAAATTGATTGTACCTAAATACTTGGATCCAGGAAATCCTCTAGTAAATGTACACATCAACAACACCCTAATCCAGAATACTCTTATTGATCTAGGGGTTGCTATCACTGTTATGACTAAATATATTCTACTAAGACTCAACCTTCAGATATTTTTAAGAGATACCCATGTTTTCCTTCAGCTTGCAAACAAATCTATAGTCAAACCTGAAGGCATGTTGGAAGACATCATAGTCTCCATTAATTATTGGGAGTACCCTATTGACTTCTTAGTCCTTCAACCCAAGTCTCAATCCAACGGATATCCTCTAATTTTAGGAAGGTCTTGGTTGGCCACAACAGATGCATACATTGGTTGTAGAGCGGGAAATGTGACCATAACTAGCGGTCTTTCCCAAAAGCAAATTGTTATTTATCCTCATGCCCAACCTTTGATAAGATAGAATATACCTATGTGGGTGAAAGATGAAGAGGACCTAACACAAGCAATTTTCTATCTCATCTATACAATCAATGCATCCTTGACTGATAGTACAATTAATGAGGACACTTAAAATTTTTCTGCAAAATCAATATCTAACTGAAGTAAAAATAGAAGGGATAAATGATGATAACCTATCTGAAATTTCTGCCGAAAATAATAGAGAATTATGGACAGATTTGTTCATTGTTGAAATAGAATATCCCACTATCAAAACCATAGAGATCATCTCTGCAAAAACACATAAAATCAGTAATAAACTTGCTAGTCAACAAGAACAAAAGTTATTAGATGTGCTGAAAAGAAATGCCGAAACTTTTGCATGGGATTATAGAGACATGAAAGGAATTCATCCTTCTATCTATACTCACCATATTTACATCAAGGAGGACTATAAACATGTTAGGCAACCCCAAAGAAAGATGAACCCTGCAATGAAAGATAGTTAAACAAGAACCTCAAAAGTTGCTAGATGTTGGATTCATATATACAATCTCAAACAATGAATGGATCTCTCCTCTAGTTATTGTTCCAAAGAAGAATGGGAAATGAAGGACATGTATAGATTACCTATAGTTAAACAAGGCCACCCGGAAATACCATTTTCCCCTACCCTTTATTGACCAAGTCTTGGATGTCTTAGCTGGTAAAAAATACTTATCATTTTTAGATGGATTTAGTATATACAACCAAATTCAGATCAGGACAAGACCACCTTCACTTGTCCTTGGGGAAAATTTTCTTACAGAGTCTTACCTTTTTTCCTATGTAATGCTCCAGGAAGTTTTCGAGCAATCCTCTTCGCATCTTTTCAGAACTCATTCACGACAAATTTGAGATCTACATAGATGACTTTACCCCTTATGGAAATTATTTTGATGAAGCCTTATAAATTTAGACAAAGTTCTCCAAATATGCAAAGAAATGAACATGTCCCTTAGCAATGAAAAAGGTAACATGATGATGAATGAAGGGATTTTTTTAGGACATCATCTGTCATCCAGAAGAATTGAAGTAGACAAAAACAAAATCAAAATCATATCCCTACTTCCTACACCTTTGAAACCAACAGACATTAGAAGTTTCCATGGACATACAGGATACCATAGAAGGTTCATCAAGGATTTCAGTAAGATAGCTTCTCCTCTCTTTACCTTGTGGCCCAAATATGTAGATTATTGTTGGACCTTGAACTTCCAACAAGCTCTTGAAATAATAAAAGAGAAACTCTCAACAGCTCATGTGCTACAATGTCCCAATTGGGATCTTCCATTTCACATTCACACCAATGCATCAGACAAGGTTGTAGGAGAAATCTTAGGACAATATGAAGACAATAAACTTTATGCAATCTATTTCATAAGTAAAAATTTTGCTCGTGCAGAGGTCAACTACAATGTTATAGAAAAAGAACTTCTAGTAGTCGTCCATGCTCTCAATAAATTTAGACATTATGTTACAGGGTATAAATTTTTTGTATATATGGATCATGCTACTATTAGATACTTGATGAATAAACCTAGCATTAATGGTAGGATGATTAGATGGTTTTTTTATTACAACAATTTGATCTAACAATTCTTGATAAGCCTGGCAAGCAAAATGTAGTTGCAAATTTTTTATCCAGGTTGACTAGTCCTACTGAAGAAGACATGATCAATGATTGGTTTCTAGATGAGAACCTATTTTCCATATCAACACAAACCCCCTGTTTTGTTGATATAGCAAATTATTTGACAGCAGGAAAGTTCCCTCAACATTTCTCCTACCGGGAGAGATGCAAGAATGTCCGGAAAAGTTTAGCCTACACTTGGGTTGCAGGCTATTTGTTCAAACTTTTCCTAGACCAAATTTTGAGGAGATGCATACGAGAAGATGAGGTTCATGATATCCTCCATGCTTTTCATGATGAACCATGTGTAAGACATTATGAAGCTAAGAGAATAGCTTATAAAATATTACAAGATAGATATTATTGGCCAACCTTACATAGAGATGCTCATCAATACACTTCACATTGTGATGAATGTCAAAGAATGGGGAAACCTACAAGGAGGAATGAGATGTCTTTACAACCCCAAGAATAATTAGAGCCATTTGACAAATGGGGCATGGAATTCATAGGCCCAATTGATCCTCTATCAAGGAAAAAAAAACACATATTGGTATGCACAAACTATTTAACAAAATGGGTCGAAGTAAAGGCCATGAAGAATGTCACTAAATCAAATGTAGTTGCATTCCTACAAGAGTGAATATTCTCAAGGTTTGGTTATCTAAGGGAAATAGTCACATATCAAGGACCTCGGTTTACATAAAAACTCATTGAAGAAATCATGAAAGAATATAACATCTGCCATAGAAAATCAACACCCTATCATCCTCAAGCAAATGGACAAGTTGAAGTCACCAACCGAGAGCTAAAAAACATCCTCACCAAAAAATGAGCATGAACAAAAAAGATAGGTCAAAAAAACTCACAGAAGTAGCATGGGCATACAACATTACATGGAAAACTATGACATGGATTACTCCTTTTGAATTAGTCTATGGTAAGAAATCCATGATCCGTATTGAATTTGAATATCATACATTGAGAACAACAACTGAATTAGACATGAATTTACAATCAACACAAAGAGAAAGGTTGAGCCAACTAAATGTCTTAGATGAGTACAAGATGCAATCTCTCTTCAACATTGAAGTAATGTAGCAACAAAGAAAAGACTAGCATGACAAGAAGATTAAGTACAACAAATTCAAATAGGGGGATTAGAATCTATTATATGACTCCAGGTTTAAGTACTTCAAAGGGAAGTTAATGACTAGGTGGTTAGGATCCTACATTCTTGAGACGTGTTATGATAATGGTCCATTCCAGATCAGAACCATTGATGAGGAAGGAATACCCATACTAGTGAATGGATTCAAATTAAAGATTTACAATAAGCCAATGACAAAAAAGAGTTCACAGCAATAGTAAGGACACAAAATTTGGATGTGATTGATAGCAGCAATGCTCTCAATCCACCCCAATAAAAAAA
>JASDQU010948003.1:32850-54344 GCA_032191745.1 Picea mariana
GGGGATGGAATGTAAGGTAGCTAGAGAGGTAGTGGGGGGGCCTAGAGGGCCCATAGTGATAATAGTGGAGGTCATTCAATGTAAGGTGGACTAGGTCCACTATATTATTAAATAAGGCCCACTATGGTAGTTAGATATAATAAATGGGTAATTAGATATAATTAATGTAAGAGAGATTCTTAGAAGATTCTACTTCTAGAAGATTCCTCATCTAGAATGTTCTTAGGAGATGATAGCACTATATAAAGGGGTTCAAGCAATGTAATGAGACAGGAAGAGAAATATTGTATTTGGAGCTGAAGCTCAATAGGAGGATGCCCCCTCGAAGAGGCAAGTGAACAGGAGAGGATCCCTTCCATAACAGGATCCATTGTATGGTGTTGCCCTACCTTAAGGGTTTGATAGTAATAAAGAAGATTTTGCATATTGTTCTTGGATCTATTATGTATTCAGTATTTGTGGTGATTATATTTGCAGATCTATTAAGGTTCTTAAAAATTGTGAAAGAAGGGAAACCACTTGAAGGAACCTCTAAAACAAAAACCCTTGTAGAAAAGATCCTCTATCAAACTTTTTTGGAATTAGAGAAGGCCAAGGTTGATGCCATCAAGTGGAGAAGGGTGGTAGAAGATAGTAAAGGAAAACAGAAAAATGAGGCTTCTCAAGAATTGGAGAAGCAACAGCTCCAACTTATGTAGGAAAAATTCTAAATTATGACTATGCAAAATGTAAAATGCAACTAGAAGTTGAGAGTGGAGAACCAGAAGCTGCAACATCAATTGAACAAGGCAAGAAGAGATCTACGTGAGAAGAGTGAACAGGTGGAAATTATGGAAGCTACAGTCAAGACAATAGCTAAAGTGTCTATAAAGTTGTTGGAATGTAGACCACCAGCTAGGACATATACATTGTTCCTAAAAGAATAGTGGCACAAGAATTAGATTGTACACTTGGCTAAATTTATGAAATTCAACCTTGATACCCCCAAAGATTTCCTAGATGCATATCAAGGCTGTAATATGGAGGAAAGAGCTAAATTGTATGAATTTTATATAAATAACATCATCTTGTCACACCCTTACAATTTGAATCTCAATCCATATGTGGGGGATGTCCAATTGATGTCCTTTGCATCATGGATAAGGCATGAGGAAATGAGGGCAAAGGAATTCAAGAAGAATCTCAAACACCTTTGTGGATCAGAGTTGAGGCTTCCAGGCTTAGATATGTCATAAATAGTCATCATAGTCTCTCTTTGGATGGGGATGTAGCTCTATGATGGACAACCAAGAAAATGGAAGCAATAACCCATCTTGACGACTCACTCAGATTATTGGGAGAAGCTGTAGAGGCCTGCCATAGAAAATGACACTTTGTGCCTCATGATTTGCAAATCAAATAACCTTATTCCACCAATACCTTGCAACTTTCCCTTTTAAGGACACCCTAGTACAAAGAAACTTTAAGGAAAATGAGGACTAAATGGATTGGGTTAAGGATGAGCCCTCCACTCCTTCTCCCTGTAGCACCTATTGTTGATCTCAATTCAGAAAATGAAGAAGAAGAATGGGCCAGAATTGTAAAGGATAAAGGATACCATGAACAACAATTTATCACCATATATGTGGCCTAGGATATGAGGCAAGAGTTCAGTAAGTCGCATCAAGATAATGAACAACTAAATTTTGTTGAGTAGCAATAGGGCGATGAACAATAGGAAAATGTTGAACAACAACCTCCTAGTGAACAACAATAGGGTGTAGGGCAACAATAACAATAGTAGGAGCAGATGAAAAAAATTTGTTGCACAAAGGGTGTGCAAATTTTCAATGGGAGGTGATGATGACCCTCATTATTTTCCATTCCAAAGGCTCATCTTTGGCACATTTTTCCACCATAAAATGACTTTATATTTTCTTTTGACCATATTTAATAGTAAGTCATGGGTATTTTGCATGTTGCTTAATGAATGTCTGTTGAGGTGGATTTTTGTGTATAATGTACCTTTTTACTCTAATGTTTTTGTCAAAATACATGTATTCCACCAACCAAGTCAAACTTCAGGAGTAAGGGGCGCCAAGACCCTAGAAACAAGGGATTTTATCTCCCTCAAAGAGATGCTAGTCGAAGATCAATCGAAATTGTCCCTACCTACCTCCAAGAGTGTGCTTTTTGCATTAATAACCACTTTTGATCAACGTGAGTTGAATATACAGGTGTAAAGGGATGATATCCCTCATTTACTCATTATCTCCTTGATTTGGGAAGGGAGGTCAAACTCTCTAGCTATATATAGACCTCTAGTCTAGGAGAGAAAGAGGGGAGATGTAGAGAATTTTTGGAGAACGTATTGTATGGAGATAATGTGAAAACTTTTGTTGAGAACTCAGAGCATTCCTGCTCTTGATGTATTACTGATATTTATGAAATAAATATGGTTTTGTTTTCAATCCATTGAAGTTTATTTTAGGCTCATTGTGCTTCTTGGGTAGGGCCATGTTATCGCACAATCTGTACTTTCCCAAATCCCAAGGCAAGTGGATGCAAGATTAGCGTAACATGGAGTGACCTATCACTATCACATTAATAGGAAACCCCTTTCTATTTATGAGTATATCATAGTAGCCAAAGGGAGACGTCCCCAGTAACCTGAGGGTTTGAGAAGGCTAAGGTAAAAGATATATGAAAGTCTCACCCCTCTCACAAGTCACTCAATTCATAGGTTCTTTGTGTCCTATATAGATGAAGCAAAGAGGAAATAAGGTGTATGTGCCCATAACAAGACAACAAATAGAAAAGAGTGCAGTTTCCAAGTACCATATGATGTTAGTGCTTCATAAGACCATGAACCTATGAAAAATAAGTAAGTTGATATAAAACTACAACAATGTAATTATTTACAAAAGAAATGAATGTTTTGTAACAACCACAGTAATTATGCCTTAAAAATGCTCGAAAATGACATGATAATAAAGCTCTAAGTTGACAGAATGATGACAACTTGTCAGAAGAAAAATTGGCAATGTCTAATCAGATTTTAATGTCACTTTTTAAGATAAATCTGTTGATGTAAGATGGTTGTATCAATATTTTGCAACAACAACAAGTTAGTCAATGAATTAGTCTAGTTTAAGGTTAGCAAAAGTTAGTAAAAGTTTCAAGAAATATAGTTTGAGAGTTGTTTGATCAATCAATCACTATAGTGAGTGGACTGGTGCCTTTTAGGGTGTATGGAATCAACAATAGTAGCAACATATCTTAGAGAAAAATAGCAATGATAGTACTTAGTCAAAGAAGATGGAATGAATGGAGGAGGTGTTGGTAACCCAAGGCCTCAAGCATCCAAGTCCTAAAAGAAAATTGGCTAGAAAGTAAGGAAACTTAGGCCCTAGCAAATTCTCTTTTCTTAGACAATTTTGGAAATAATATATGCAATAGGAAATTAGAATAGGGCTACTAGAGTGATAGCATTTTAGGGCTCTAGTAGCTACTTCTAAACAAGGTGCACTTTGAGAAATTTAAACAAGTGGAAAACTATAGAGAAAAAGATATAACTTATGTTTCTCTCCTAGGGTTTTAAGCAAGCAATTTCATAATCTTTAACATGAACCAAGTAAAATTTACCACAAGCATTCATTAACATAACAAATTGCAGATTTTCTACTTACTTCACCAAGAATAATCAAGCCAAACCCTAGTTGAAGATCCTCCACATTGAAGAATAGCCAAGATACACCAAAAATTGTCTCTCAAAGAAGTTGTGCACTAGTTAGTTCAGCCAATAACCCTTAAAGAGGGCCAAATTTCAGACCACACACTTGTGTGATGAGTTCATGATCAAAAAATGAGAGTCTTTTCTCTCTATTTATACAGTTTCAATGACCTTTAATTAAAATTAGGTTATAAATAGGCCGACACAGACAAATTACATCAAAAATCCATTTTTTACATAAATGAAATTAATGAACCCTAATTTCATCTCCAAGGGTGGCATCGTGCCCTTCTAGGGTGACGTTAGTCCCCTAAGGTGAAACGTTAGGCCTCAATTGTAGAACATTTGGCCTCCAAAGGCCCTGAATGCTACCACACGTGCCAACTAGCACACAACTGCCCTCATAAATGCAAACCTTGATTGGATGACGTCTAGGGTCAAATGATGATGTTATGTGGTCTCAAGGGTCAACATTCTGGTGGAAAGGAAAGACCCCCCTGGGTCTAGGCCTCCCAAAGTGTCTTGAGGGAAACCTCCTTATTTCTTCATGGTGCAAACCTCTGGTGTCTCTTTGCCCTTGGTTGGGGTGACAATATCCATCTGTGGGATTTCAGTCCCATGGAGGTCTGAGCTAATTATTCCCCATATGTACCTATCCACCAAGAAAATCCCTGCAACAACAATAAGTACGCCCTCCAGGGGTTCATAAGTCATACGGATCATAGCAATGTCAATCACATCTAATAATCAAATTACCCAAACATGTGCATCAAACCCCCCTTTACCCAGACAAATGCTCAAAGACATTATGCAATTTAACAAGTCAAGTCTGGAAAGGGTCTTAGGATGTCCTATTGGGATAATCCTCCTTAAGTTCAGGGTGTTTCCCAAGTGAGAGCCAATCTAGGTCATGTAAGTGTGTGTGAGGTGACATGGGAAGTATTTGGGCATAGGGTGCAGTGATAAAAGGGAAATGTAGGTCTTACTTGTGGGTGCCTCTGTAGAGGGTGAGTTGCACCTTATCATGGATGCCATTGTTTCCTAGCCCATTCAATGCCTTTTATTCTTAGTCTTATTTTTTTTTCTTTTGCGCTTCAAGGGAAGAGTTGAGAGACATTGTCCTGGCTTGGTGACCAGAGGTGACAGCGTTACCCATAGGCATTTCACAGAGATGAGAAGGTTGGATCATGATGAGACCACCTTTCTCTTGGCTATGCCACTAAGAGCCACTACCCTGGTTTGGTGACCAGATAGATGGTAGTGTCATACTGCTACATGCCCATGGTCCTAATAGGTCGACTCATGATGAGATCTCTCATCCACCAACTAATACCTCGAGTGTTTATTTATCTTACGGGTTCCCTTTTCTTACTGAGAAGCGTTTTACTGCTTTCTCGAGAATCCATGGGTGACGAATCTCAAAGGTTTCATTTTGGATTTTAACTCTTTCCAGCTACTTTTACCCTCTCAGCCTTTAGCCCCTTCTTCCCACAAGGCAAGGTACAACCCTTCCTAGTATGGAAAACCCAATGCCCGAACAAAGGTAGGGGGGGAAATGAGAGGAGTAAGGATGGAAAGTGGTAAGTATGGAGGGAATGGACGATGAAATTTCATAGACCCACCCAGTGGCAACCCATCCTAAAGGGAGATCAACTTACTAGGGCATCATTGTTGAAATATTGTAACTGCAAAGAGTATTCTATTTATTATTGAGTCATTTACTTATATATCAATCCCCTTTTGTGGATTGATCATGTCGGGGATTATGTATGACCATATTCCCTTTTGTGGATTGGTCAAACCCTAATTATATCATGCTAATTAAGAAGTTGACCCCTAGGCCTAATTAAAGTGGTTATAACCACTAAGTGAAGAGTTCGGCCCTACTTGATGAAGAGACACCTCCCTAGCGCCTGCCAACAAGTATAAATAAGTGAGGAGTGTTCATCATTTTCACACTCACTCAAGTCACTCATCTAGTGCACAAGTTTGAAGGAAGTTGCAGTTGTCGGTAGAAGAAGAAGAGAGAGAAGCACATTGCTCAATGTTGGATTATTCTCTAGTGTTTGGTTTATTATCTTGGCAATCTATATTAAGGAAGTTTTTGCTGGGTTTTCTCCCCCATGAGGGTTTCCCAGGATAAATGATGTGTACTTTGTGATTATGTGTGTTTCAGTGATCTTGCTTATGCTGTTATTGTCTAGTAAATTGAAAAGAACTTAATAGCTTCTCTAAATTTAACATGGTTTCAGAGCTTGACTAAATAGAGCACCTTTCACTAGGTAACAAAAAACGTCATTGTTGTCATACAAGAAAATTAGGGTCTTTTATTGGAAGATAATTTCAGCCTAAAAACTATCTAGGGAAGTGTGTCATAGCCTAGCAAACTCATTGGCACCTTGAGTGCATATTTTCAGTGGCCACAACCTTCAGAAAGTGAAACCCTAGTTTTTGGCTGGTACCAGAAAACCAGGAAACCAGGAAACCAGAACCAGTACCGAAAGTACCAGTTCAAAATGGCGCAAGTCAAGTTTTAAGGGGTAAAACTTGAAATTTTTGAAATCAGACTACTCCAGCCTACTTGCCTCAACTCAGCGCATCTAGTCCCTGGATCAGAATTCCATAATTTGAATGTTGAAAAATTAGGGTTTCCTCATAAAGCCCTAAGTTGATGTTGCAGTTGCAGTTACAGTTGTAGTGCCAGTTGCAGCTGCAGTACCAATTGCAGTTACAGTTGTAGTACCAGTTGTAGTTGCAGTACCAATTGCAGTTACAGTTGTAGTACTAGTTGCAGTTGCAATTGCAGTTACAGTGCCAATTCCTTCATGTCAGTCATAGCACCAGTTGCAGTGCCAACACTAGTTGCAGTGAAAGTTTTTGTGAAGTGTTGGGACTATTGTGTTATTGTCCTAGTGCACCTTACCCTAGCAAGATATTGTCAGAGGTATGTACTTACATGTGTTTAAAATGAATTATTCTAAAGGGTACCTGTAGGAGAAGGGATATTTTTTCATAGATCCAGAAGGATCTCAGATCCAACACATTCATAGGAATAATGCACCTCAGGTCTAATCATTTTATATCCATCTATTTGCTATGACATTATCTTGACATCTAGGTTGTATGTTGAAGTTATGAACATCATACTAATCCTTGGTCAAATTAAAGATAAGGTATTAGATTGAGATTAGAGTTTATTCTCTAACTTAGACTTCTATCAAGATAGCATATTGTCTTAGTACAGAGGTTACTGTCCTTCTCCTGAAGCAGTCTCTATCCTCTGTGATCAGAACTCAATTTTTCTTTCAATCCTTCCTCGGAACTGAGAGTTTCCGCTCTCGTCTCTAGATTCTTCGTAGGCCCTCTCCTTGCCCACACCACACTTCCTTTCTTGCCTTCCTCAGCAAGATTGTGTGTGGCTCAAAATCAAAGTCTGTGGTCATGTCGGGAAGCCTTACAGATGGGTGGTCTACCTCATCCCCTCATTAAATATTGAGGAGGCCTTCCCACTTACCAACCTGAATGTAATTCATTTTAGGTCAGGGGGTTGTTCTGATCTTGAGAAATTAAAACTAGCATAGTACTGGTTCGATGGAGGTTAACACAACCATTCCGAGTCCCCTCCACTGTCTTTTCATTAGAAATCGTGGTCTCTCTTAGCACATCCCCTTCTCAATAGTCATGCAACACTTTTCCACTATATATTAAAATACCATGATTTACATTCATCGACCTTCATACAAAGGTCCACCAAATCAAACATTCACACTTTGAATTTACCATAGTTCCTGGCCAATAAAGTTATATTTATAGACTGGGGGAAATAGGATGTTACAATTCCCTCCCCCTTAAATGAATCATCGTCCTCGATTTTCTATCTATCAACATGATAGGTATGTACAGAAGTAAAAAAAATTGGATATGCATGTTTCATGGCATCCTCCATTTCCCACGTAGCCTCATTTGGGCCAAAGTGTTTCCATTTCACCTTGACCTGTGCAATGGTTCGGTTCCTGAGAGATGTTTCCTTCCTATCTAGTATGCATTGGGGTTTTAGCAGGAATTATCCCTCTAGTTCCACCTGGATCACAAACTAGTCAATTATATGATTAGCATCATGTACATATTTCCTCAATAATGAAACACGGAAAACATTATGTGCCTTTACTATGGGAGGAAGTTGTAATATACCAGATATAAAAAGTATGCAAAACAGAAATAAAATGCTAGTAATGGTAGAATATCATCAATATAACCAAAACAATCATCACAATAGCACTGAAATGATATAAGAACAACAACAGAGATAACACTTTGATTCTGAAAGCAATGTTCATAGGCCTCTTCGAGGCGGCACCCTCCAGTTGAGCAGTGCTCTATTAGAATATTATCCAAGCTAGGGTTCTCATACCCTTGACTCCTATTTATACTAAATATGTCTATTAAAAGAAGCATCTAGAGGAAGATCCTTCTAGAAGCGAAAGCTTCTATTAGGTCTTCTTGCATCTGCCTTATTCTATTTTATTGAAAGGCCTTATTAATATTGACCTTTATTACATCCAAATATATTGTTATACCTATGTGCAGGTTAGGACCCTCATGCCCGCCCCCTTAAAAACAACCTTTTCCTCAAGGCTTGAGATGAGGAAATTGATGCAGAATGGTAGTTGGTTCCCAAGTGGCATCTGCTGGAGTTGTATCTTTCCACTGGACTAGCACTTCCTTGATGGTTCTCTGATGTAGGCGATGCTCATGTTGGTCCAAAACTACTTTTGGCTATAGCCAAATGGATCCTTCTTCAACTAACTCGGGAAGGTTGGTTTGAATTTGGCACTTATCTCCAATCACCTTCTTTAAGCATGAAACATGAAAGATATGATGTAGATTCAAATGGTTGGGTAAAGCTAACTGATAGGCTACTTGTCCCACATGCTTGAGAACGATATAAGGACCATAAAATTTGGGCGCTAGCTTCTGAAAATGCTCAGCCTTGAGGAAAGTTTGTTTGTAAGGTTGCAGTCGAAGAAACACCTGATCCCCTTCTACAAATTGACGTTCAAAGTGACCTTGATCTGCTTGTTGCTTCATACGATTCTATGCCATGACCAAATTCTCTTTGAGGGTACGAAGAATAGCCTCTCGAGCTATAAGTGTTTTATCAACCACCTGGACCTTCGAGGCACCCGGTAAGTATGAGAGAATTGGAGGTGGCTTCTATCCATATACCGCTTCAAAAGGAGTCATGCATGTAGTTGTATGGTATGAAGTGTTGTACCACCATTCAACTAGGGGCAACCATTGAGTCCTTTGATTTTACTTTCTCGAGGAAAAACACCTCAAATATGTTTCCAAACACTTGTTGACAACTTCTGTTTGGACATCAGTCTGGGGATGATAAGCTATGCTGAGATGAAATTCGGTGCCTTGTATCTTGAACAATTCTTGCCAAAAATTGCTTGTGAAAGTTGGGTCGCGATAAAAAATAATAGAGTGTGGCATGCCATGAATCTTGAAGACCTGATCCATGAAAATTTGAGCCACCATGGATGCTGTAAATGGGTGTTGAAGGGAGCATAAATGAGCATACTTGGAAAGGCGATCAACAACCACCATGATGACTAATTTATTTCCCGATTTGGGTAAGCTGGTAATAAAATCCATATAGATGTCCTTCCAAATAGTAGGTGGAATTGGGAGCGATTGTAGTGTGCCCAGATATTTGACTGTTTCCCCCTTGTTGCGTTGACACACATCACATTCAACGACAAAATTACGAATGTCCTGTTTCATACCATCCTAGAAAAAAGAATGTTTGACCTTGTCATAGGTTTTGGTGAACCCGAAGTGCCCTGCTGTGGGTGTAGCATGAAGCTCATAAAGTACCGTGGATTTAAGATTTGATTGTTTACTTAAATACAAATGGAATTTGTATTGAAGTTCATCATGGAGCCAAGAGTACCCTTGGGAAGCTGGAGCATTGGACTGCAATTGTTGGATTAGCTGCAAACTTTTGGGATCTTGTAGCCATTCTTAGCGAACGACTTGGAGCCAATCTGGTACAATGAATGAAAGAGAAAAAAGGGATCCTTCATGTTCATATTTGCGGGAAAGTGAATCTTCAACCACATTGTCTTTTCCTTTCTTGTGAATGATCTCATAATCATATCCAAAGAGCTTAGTCACCCATTTTTGTTGTTTTGGGGAGGAAATGCATTGTTCCAGAAAATACTTGAGGCTTTAATGGTCTGTCTTAATTTGGAAATGTTTCCCCAATAGATAAGGGTGCCATAGGTCAATGGCATGAAGAATAGCCAACATTTCCTTTTCATAGATGGATTTGCCCAGATTTATTCCAGATAGTTGCTTGCTGGTAAAGGCCAAAGGTCGATCCTCTTGCATAAGGAAAACACCAATTCCTTTCCCCGCGGCATCACATTCCAACACAAATGTCTTTGTGAAATCGGGAAGGGCGAGGACTGGAGTGGTCCACATGGCCATTTTCAAGGTTTGAAAAGCTTGAGTAGCGGCTAGAGTCCAAGTGAAAGAGTTCTTTTTGAGGAGAGCAGTGAGAGGTGCCGCAATCTCCCCATAATTCTTAACAAACTTGTGATAATACCTTGTTAAGACCATAAATCCATGCAAGCTCTTAAGAGTCTTTGGGTGAGGTCAGTCTTGAATAGCTTCAATCTTTTTAGGATTCACCCTGACGCCATCCTTGCCAACCAGATGACCCAAGTATTCTACTTCTGAGGTGCCAAAAGCACATTTAGATTGTTTCAGGAAAAGTTGGTTCTGAGAGAGTAGATGGAGAACTTGATCCACATGAGCAAGACGGTATGTCCAGGTTTTTCTATAGATGAGGAAATCATCAAAGAAAACTAAGACAAAATGGGGAAGAAAATGACGGAAGACATGATTCATGAGGCTTTGGAAGGTGGAGGGGGCATTACACAAGCCAAAGGGCATGACCAAAAACTCATAGTGGCCCTCATGAGTTCTAAAGGAAGTCTTGGGAATGTTTTCCTCATTCATATGTATCTGGTGGTAACCCGAACAAAGATCAAGTTTAGTGAAGAATTGGGCGCCACACAATTCATCCAGGAGGTCATCAATGACAGGAATGGGGAATTTGTCTATGATGGTAAGTTTTTTGAGGGAATGGAAATCAGGACAAATTTGCCAAGAACCTTCTTTATTTAGGACCATGACCACAAGAGAAGAGTAGGGGCTTGTACTAGGGCGGATAACACCTGAATTAAGGGGTTCCTGGACCATTTTCTCAATTTCATTTTTTTGGGAAAAGGGGTGATGATATAGATGAATATTGGGAGGAAGGCTTCCGGGTACAAGGGGAATGGAATGATCATGCACACCATGGGAAGGAGGGAGTCCTTGGGGAGTGGAAAAGACCAATTGATGTTTAGAAAGGATGTCTTGGAGGTCTTGCAGGACCGAGGGTGTCTATGTTGCTTGTATGGAATGGAGTTGGGAGATAACACAAGAATGACCTTTTTTGAGCAGCTTTTCCATGCGATGGGAACTAATGATCTCAAGTGATCCAGAGGTGATGACTTGGAACTTATATTGGTGGCCCTCCTAGTCGAATTGCATGGCTAAGTCTTTAAAATCCATGAGAATGGGACCCAAAGTCCTTAGCCAGTTTGCACCCAACACAATGTCACAACCTCCCATGTCGATAGAAAACATATGGGATTTCAGGTGGTAGTCACCAATTTGGAGACACACATTTTCACAACACCCTCCACATTTCATGGAACCACCATTGGCAATCATGCTTTGGAAATTATTGATGACATGGATGTAGCAATGAGTTTCTTGGGCAATGCGGCGATGAATAAAATTATGGGTGCTACCACTATCAACCAGAATGATGACCTTCCGATGCTTGATGTAACCTATTAGCTTGAGGGTTTGGGGAGCGGAGAAGCCAGTGAGAGCATTGAGGGAAATGATTGGTTCTACTTCGGGAGGGTCCGAGGGAGGGGTTATGTCAATGGGTTCAAGTGATTCCGACACAAGGGGAGTTTCTACATCCTCTTTTGAAATATCCTCTGAGATGGCCATACAAATCTTTTTTTATTTACACTTGTGGCCCAGGAAATATTTGTCATCATAGTTATAACAAAGGCCTTTGAGTTGGCATTCAACCATTTCAGCCATGGTCAATTTTTGGATATTTAGTGGAGTAGAGGGAGTAGTGGAATTTATTGGTTTAGGGAGAGGGATAAACGAGGGTTTTTGGTTTTGAGAAGATACAACTTGTTGTGCTTCTTTAGCTCTTTTAGTAGCCTCCACCCAACTTTGAGGCCGAGCCATGAGGACATGGGCCCGAATCTCATCCTTGAGGTCCCTGATAAAACACTCTCAAAAAAAGGCATCAGACATGCCCTCTGTTCTAAAAACTAGGCGCTCAAAGGAAACTATAAAGTCTTCCACTGTGCCTAATTGTTTCAACTTTTTTAAATGGCCCAAATGGTTGGTGTCAGTGTCAAAGCGTCCATAAAGATCTGCCACAAAGTGTGTCCAAGCAATATACCCTTGACGAGAAGTTTTTCTCCATTTCCACCACTGCCAACGTTCTTGATCTAGATGGAGAACACCATACCGGAGTTTGGCCAAGTCATGTATAATGTCGTATAAAGAGAAATAATGTTCCATTTGGGTTACCTAACCAGTGGGGTTTGAGCCATCAAATTTGGTCACATCCACCTGCGGAAGGCTTATGTCACGTTAAAAGTGATGGTTCTGGAAGTTATGGGAATGAGAGAAATGGTCACCTTCAGTATGTGGAGGTGAGGAAGAGGAAGGGTTATCTGTAGGGATATGCAGTTTGGTGCAGAGTGTCAAAAATATAGATTCAAGATGGGTGGTGAGGTCTTGCTTGATTTCCTCCATTGAGGACTGCATGGTTGTATTGATGGCGACAACATTGGCACTGAGTTGTTTCACTTCTTGTTGGCTCTCGATGAGAGCATATTGCAAGGCAGTGAAGCGAGCTTCCAAGTCTTAGCTATGGGTATGGGCCATGAGGATTTTGGGGGAACTGAAAAAGGGGTAGGCGGGGTCAAAGAAATTTTCCTAAAAATGATATGGATGAATGTGATAAGGGTGAAGAGATGAATCCAATGGAATAGGTCTCAAATAATGGTGAAAAACTTTCCAGACTTTTTTTTTTTTTTACACTTGCGGAGTTATACTCCGGTTTGAAGAATACTACAGTGATGAAATGCCCAAATGCTTAACCATGAAGAAATGTGTAGTGATTTGGCAACCCGAACACAGTTTCATGACAATAGATCTTGTCTATTTTAATTTGTTTATGTTTCTGTCCCCAAGGGTTAGGTATTCAAGGGTTCTACAGACAAGGGTTTTCCCTGTGCTATAGCTCTCAGATATACATGCAGGGTCCAACAATAGTACTCAACCCAATATCTCAGGGCACTAACTAAGGAGGATAGACCATACCCTTAACCATACTACCCGACTACCCAGGTACTATAGAGTATCTTCCCGAGTGCTGTTCTCGGTGACACTATAGAAATGAGGCAGCTGATCGGTTTATCTAAAGAGGGCTTCAAGTAATCTAGGACAATCCATACACACCTGATTTTTGATGCGCTACCACTCAAAGGGGTACCAATAGGGGTTACAAGGGTGGCCAACATATGCGCGCTTAAGAACCACTTGTATTTCCTGCATGTATGAATCCCTCAACCGTGGGTTTATGTGTGTAACGATAGATCTCTGTGGCTTAAAGACGTTGGAATACGTCTCTACCCTGAAAAAAAATTTAACCCACACTTTCTGCCGAGGAAAGTGCTTTGATACCACTTGTAATATACCAGATATAAAAAGTATGCAGAACAGAAATAAAATGCTAGTAATGGCAGAAAAACAACAATATAACCAAAACAATCACCACAATAGCACTGAAATGATATAAGAACAACAACAAAAATATCACTTTGATTCTGAAAGCAATGTTCACAGGCCTCTTCGAGGGGGCAACCTCCAGTTGAGCAACACTCTATTACAATATTATCCAAGCTAGGGTTTTCATACCATCGACTCCTGTTTATACTAAATATTTCTATTAAAAGAAGCATCTAGAGGAAGATCCTTCTAGAAGCGAAAGCTTCTATTAGGTCTTCTTACATCCGCCTTATTCTATTTTATTGAAAGGCCTTATTAATATTGACCTTTATTACATCTGAATATATTGTTCTACCTATGTGCGGGTTAGGACCCTAACAGAAGTGTTATCCTATAGGCTACAAGTCCCACTCTATCTAAGACTTCAAAGGGTCCACAATACCGAGGTGCCAACTTGGCACAGTCTCCCACTCTCAGAGAAATCTTATGGAGTCTAACTCTAAGATAAACATGGTCTCCGGGTTTGAACTCTTGGGGAGTTCTCTTTCTGTTGGCATAACTTTTCTGTCGGTCCTAAGAAATTTTCAGATTTTTCCTTATCTACACTACTTGTTGTTCCATTTCTTTCAGCATGTCGGGTCCGATTGTAATTCTGTCCACTCGATTACTCCAACTGATTGGAATCTTGCACTGTCTACCATAGAGGACTTCAAAAGGGCTCATCTTCAAGGATTATTGATAACATTTGTTGTAGGCAAACTCTACCAATGGTAGGTAGTCTTCCCACTTCTTAGACTGATGCATTACATGCATCCTTAACATTTCCTCTACTATTTGGTTCACTCTTTCTGTCTGTCCATCAATTTGAGGGTGATAAGCTATGTTGAATAGTATTTTTGTCTCCAGACTGACCATTAGGTATTTCCAAAATTTTGAAGTGAACTTGGTATCTTGGTCAGATACAATTTCCTTGGGCATGTCATGCAGTCTAAATATCTCCTTCATGAATATTTTGACAATATCTATGGCCTTGCAAGTTGATTTGACAAGAATGAAATGAGCAGACTTACTCAGTTTTTCCACCACGATCATGATGGAATCATTTTTCTTGGTTGACTTTGGTAATCTGGTGATGAAATCCATGAAGATGGTTTCTCATTTCCATTCCAGGATCGATAGGGGTTGTAATAATCCTATTGGATGTCAGTGCTTTTTCTTAACTTGCTGGCATTCTAGGTACGTAGCTAGATAGTTAGCTATGTCCTTCTTTAATCCTGGCCAATAGAATTGTTTCTTAGTGGTCGTGATCATCTTCTGATATCCTGGGTGACCAGTATATGGTCTCTTATGCAGTTCATCCATTATGAACCTCTTTGAGTCGTTACAGTTCAGAATATACAATCTATTTCTGTAAGTCAGCAACCCTTCCTCGAGCATTTGGTAGCCTTCATACTTTAGTCCTGCAGGCTCTTGTCTTAGGTATGAGGTCACGGTCTTGAAGAATGCATCTATCTTTTGTGCATTTCTGAATCTTTCCCTAACATCCATTTCATAGGTGCTTACTGTTGCCATAGGAATTGTTTTTATACTTCTGCTAAGGGCATCAACCACCCTATTTTCCTTTCCTTTGATGTGATTGATTTTGAAATCAAACTCACTAAGAAGATCCATCCACCTAGCTTTCCTGGCATTGAGCTTTGGTTGATCAAACAGGTCCCTGAACCCATAATGGTTTGTCATAAGAAAAAATCTCCTTCCTAGGAGGTAGTGCCTCCACATTTTTAAAGCATGTACTATGGAAGCCAACTCTAGGTCATGGGTCACATAATTGATCTCATGCTCATTTAATTTCTGGGATGCGTAACAAATTACACGTCCCTCTTGCATAACCGAGTCCTTCCTTGCAGGCATCTGTACACATGAGGAAATCATTATCCGGGTCTGCAATCTTTAGCACGGTTGCATGGGTCAGGAGGTATTTTAGTTCCTGAAGTCTTTCTTTACATTTTGATGTCCAAATGATTTTGATCCCCTTTTTCTGAAGGGCAGTGATTGGACTGCCAATATTGGAAAATCCTTTTATGAGCCTTCTATAGTATCCTGCTAAGCCCATGAAGGATCTGATGTCTGATACATCCTTTGGGGTAGGCCATTCCATAATAGATATGATATTATCGAGGTCCACTACCACCCCTTCTTTAGAAATGACATGGCCTAAATAATGGACCTGCTTCTGAAAGAAGTCGCGCTTGCTAAACTTAGTGTAGAGATGATGTTATCTTAGTACCTTAAGTACAAGTCTAAGATGTTCTTCGTGCTCCTCCTTGTTCTTGGAGTATATTCTGATATCATCAATGAAAACCAATACAAATTTGTCCAAAAATTTGTTGAGTACATTATTCATCAAGCACATAAAAGTGGCGGGGGAATTGGTTAACCCAAATGGCACCACCACGAATTCATAGTGACCATACCTCGTTCTAAAGACTATTTTTTGGATGCCTTCATCCTTAATATAGACTTGGTGGTATCCATTCCTTAAGTCGATCTTTGAGAAGATGGAAGCACCTCCCAATTGGTCGAACAAATCATCGATTATTGGTAAGGGGTACTTGTTCTTTATGGTTGTCTGTAATCTATGCACAATCAGAGTGTGCCATCTTTCTTTTTCACAAACAAGACGGGTGCTCCCCATGGAGATACATTGGGTCAGATGTAGCATTTTTCCATAATCTCCTTTAGTTGTAGCTTGAGCTCAACCAACTCTGGCATGCTCATCCTATATGGAATTCTATATGCCGGTACTGTTCCTGGTGTAATCTCTATCGAGAAATCAATATCCCTTCTTGGAGGTAGACCTGGTGCTTCTTCGGGGAACACGTCCTTGTATTCTCTTAATATGGGGCGGTCCTCTAGGTTTGGTTTGTCGTCCTCAATGGATTCCAACACCTTTAATGCATATAAGGAACACCCTTTTCTGCAATACTTCTTCATTTGAAGGGTCGATATTTGTCTCACTGAGAGAGGCTTCTGAATCCCTTGGAGGGTCATCATTCTCCCTTCTTCATTTACACATTCTAAATTTTTATGATAGCAGTCCACTTTAGTTTTATAAGCAACCAACCAATCCATACCAATCAACAAGTCATATGAACCCAAGGGAAGTACGTTAAGGGTCACTCGGGTGGGAAATCCACCCATGATGAATTGACAGGATGGTATGGCCTCTGCCACCTTTCTTTTGGTCCCAATAGCTAGTTGCACCAACCATGGTTTAACATGTCTAACTGGTTGTAGTTTACACTTATCAACAACCTGAGGGGCCACATAACTCAAATTAGAACCTGGATCAATTAAAATAGAAACTAGATGATTGGAAATCATACCTTCTAGTTCCACTATTGAAGCTTGGTGGTCGGCTTGATTATTGTCCAAGGATGCATAGATTCATGGTATGCTCCTAGCCACATCATTGATGGCGTTAGCTTCTTGGATATTGTAGACTCTATTATTGTTTTGTCATCTGTGTGGGCAGTCCCTCAATTTATGAAATTCTCCACAACCCAAACATTTTAAGGGTTCCTTCTTGAGGTTGTCGGTCCTCGTTGGGACTGTCCTAAAAGGTTTATTTCCACTTTGAGAGGGGAAAATTTGTTGATATACACCTCTAGTAGGAAGGCTCCCTCTAGAATCTTTTCCATAGTTCTTAAATCTTGAGGATTTAAACCCTTTCTTCTAGAATCCCTCGTGGGGTCTTGTCTTACTCCCAAACTATTCATAACAATACCTTTCCTTCCAGATAGCTTCTTCTAAGGTCTTTGGTTCATCGAACTGAATCCTATCCCGGTAGGTCTGAGTTAACCCACTAATGAACCGTTTCATTTTTTCTTTTTCGTCTTTTATGTAGGGTACATACCTCAGTAGTTCAAGGAATTTATTGACAAATTCATATATGGTGAGTTGCCCCAGCCGGAGCTCATAGAATTCCTTAGTTTTCCCATCCATGTATTTTTCTAACAAACACTGCTTCCTGAAGTATTTCTCAAATTGTTTCCATGACAAGTCCTTCTCATGGAATCCTTTCACATTCCTAAGGTCTTCCCACCATATGGAAGCCTTTCCATTCAGGTTGAAGATGGCTATCCGAACCTTCAAATTTTCAGAGTAGTCATGGACTCTGAAATACTTCTTTAAACCAAGCAGCCAAGCTTCTGCCTCTTCTCCCTTCTTAATATCTTCGTCGAAAGAGGGTGGTTTGGATTTCTTGAACTCTTCAGGACTATGGGTTTTGGAATGATTCTGTTTCTTTCCTTTCCTATGAGGATGTGAGTTGGCCCTACTACTAGAAAATCCTTCGGAGTTGTCAGCTTCCTTTCTAGAGGACTCTCCTGATGAGTTTCCCCTACTTCCAGGTTGGACCTTCTTCACAGTACTTCTCCTCGTGGGATCACTTAGGGAGTCATGTTTTCGGATCTTAGGTGGACTCTGACTTCTCTTCTTGTGTTGTCAGTCCATATGACTGGTTGCGGGTTCATGCTCCAGTTTCCTCTGTATGTCAGATAATATTTGTAGCAAGACTGTGTTAACTTATGTTTGTTTCTCTTGCTCCTTTATCAATCTCTCATTGTGAGCCTTGAAACTTTGTAACTCGGCCCTGAGGCTTCTTACAGTTTCAGCCAGATCTGGAGGGGTTTCCACAACCCTCCTTTCGTCATATTCTTCGTCTCTATTGTGGGAGCCATCCCCCACTTCATGACACGTCACCATCCTTTAGTCTTGGATTTTTCCAGTGATTCACTGACTGCTTGAGTGTTGAAAAAACACTTATTGTTAGCTAAAAATATATTATTTTATGAACAATACACGGTTCAATTTATTAAATGCATACACACAGTAGAAAGTTTCACTCTTTTCTTTAATAACATTTTTTTTTTAACCAAACTTTTAAGAAAGAGGAAAGATAGGGTGTCACTCCTTTAAAAGTACTCCAAATAGTGTTGTAAAGTGACTCGTCCATAATCCAAAGCAGGCCAAGTGTTGTAACCATGCTCTGATACCATTTTTTCACATACCCACAACGGGGCATAAATAAATTTTTCTTTTTCTTAACTTTCTTTAGTTTCCACTTTCTTTTGTTGTAGGTTCTTCCAATCTGCGACTCTTTCCTGAGCCCCATTTTTGAAGGGTTTGAGCAATAGGTTCTATCTTTCCATGCTATCCCCTTCCTTCCTATGTCCTCAAGCTATGACGACACTCTCCCGCGACCCAATGGTCTTGATCTCCTCTCTCGTGAATTGAGATCTCGCATTTCACGACTTTTCAAGTTGGCTTACCCTTTGTTTCCTCGATTCCTGATTTCCCGATATTCATTTTCTAGATGAATGGTCTGGATCCCTCCTTCGATCAATTACTGTGATCCTTTCGTGAACTCTGACATTGCGAGTTACGAGTCAGTGAAACGTTGATTTCTCACCATGTGTCCCTTCTCGATGGACGATTAGGATCAAATCAGGGCTTCACATATCAGGTATTTGGATGTGAGTCAACCCTAACTCTTTCGATCCCCAAAATCCTGACGACGTTAGATCAACGATCCACGATCTCCCATGATCCGACGGTCCAGATCCTTTCTCGTGAATCAGGTTTTTCCTGATCCCCAATTTCCCAAAATTCACCCGCGTTAAATCAACGGTTCGCAATCCTCTGTGATCCAATGACTGTGATTAAATCGTGAGTTCGTGTTTCGCAATTTTTCACAGCTCTTACCTTTGACTTTCCTAATGTGCGAGTCAGCGAAATGTTGATCTTCCGCCACGTATCCTTCCCAACTCCAACAACTAGGATCAACTCTACTCTTTCCCTTGTGAATCTTCCGAAGTCCGAATCCTTGAACTCTTGGATCTGCTGCCATCTGTGACAATGGATGGTTCCGATGATTTCAGAACTTCGGGACTTGCCAAAGTCCATTCTCTTGTATACTTTTGAAGGGTTTAACCCTCATGCACCTTTCCTGGATCCAATGACTATTGGTCCTCGCACTCAGATCTGATGGCCCAGATCTGATCTCCTCATGCGCGCTCTTCTAATTGCCTGGATGTGAATTCCCACGGTCCATATCTATCACAATGCTCGATCCAACGATTACTGCTACTCTTCCTCCTAATCTTTCACTTTCTTCCCTGACTTGGAAGATTTCAGATGTTTCGAAGGCCTCGACCCTCGATCTACGTCCCATGAGCCCTGATATATGGGTCTCTACTTCCTCTTTCCTTCTGGAGCTTATGAATTTGAAACAAGTTCACCTCTTGGACCTCATTCGCACTCTTAAAAAGTGCTTATCTCTTCTAAGCTTGGTTCTTAGGGGATTTTGAATTCCCACATACTCTTGTTTTAATCTACTTGCATCAGATCGATGGTCCATGATCTTCCTTGATACAACGGTCCATATCACATCACAACTTTGGGTTTCAGAAGTTTAGTCATGCCAACGTGCATATCTCCTGATGTGAGAATTTGTGAAAACTGAAGGAGTCGAGGTGTTAATTCCTGTGCCCCTTCTTCAAATCCAGTGATCGTGATAGACCCTGGGTTCTCCTGAACATACATCATCCGTTCATCTTCTAAATGAAAGGATATTCCCTTTCAATACTTGAGCCTCACTATTCTTCCTGAGCTTTTTTGGCTCTGAAGGACTTAAGAGTTTTGCACTCTTTCTTTCGAACGTAACACTTGGAAGCGTTCTTCCGCACACTCCTTAAGTTCATTCCTAAAATCTAGGACTCAAGATGGTCTCGGTCTCCACCCACCTTGTAGAGACTCAGAGCATACCTACACTACCTCTCCTAAGCTTATTAGACTCCATCCTCACAGTGATTGTGGGGTTCAACCTACATAATCAGGGAAGTACTCACGTGACTCTAGGATGGTGACAAAATTCTCTGGGAAAGTGCTTTCGAGGAATTAAACTAGAGCATAAGGAAATCAAGCAGATATGAAATTTCTTAAGGAACGAAAGCATACTTATAACTTAGCCATTCAATACAAAAACCATTGTAGGCATATACATAAAAGTCATGCATTCATTATTTCCAATTCAAAGCACAAGGCATAAAAACACTTATCAAAACCATAAGGCATGATGCGACTGATGAGAGGGGTGCTCATTTCCACCCAACCATAGGCTCATTCACTCCCAATGGATTTATCACCGGCCACCCCCCAGCTTAGGCCACGATGCTTTGAGTTTCAATCTCTCACTTTCATCTCAACGAAAGTTAGGGACAAAGGTTAGTCTCCTTCTCCCTATATAGGAATAGATGAGGATGAAGGTTACTCTCCTTCTCCTGACTCAGTTTCTATCCTTTGTGATCAGAACTCACTTTCTCTTTCAATCCTTCCTTGGACCTGAGAGTTTCTTCTCTCATCTCTACATTCTTCACAGGCCCTCTCCCTGCCCACACCATGCTTCGTTTCTTTCCTTCCTCAGCAAGATTGTGTGTGTATTGAAATCCTAGTTTGTGGTCAGGTCCAGAAGACTTACAGATGGGCGGTTTTCCCAATCCCCTCATTAAATCTTGAGGGGGACTTCCCACCTACTAGCCTGACTGTAATTCATTTCGGGTCAGAGGGTTGTTCTGATCTTGTGCAATTAAAACCGGCATAGTACTGGTTCGGTGGAGGTTAACGTAACCATTTCGGGTCCCCTCCACCGTCTTTTCATTATAAATCATGGTCTCTCTTAGCACATCCCCTTCTCAGTAGTCATGCAACACATTTCCATTATCTATTAAAATAACAAGATTTACATTCATTGACCTTCATACAAAGGTCCACCAAATCAAACATTCACACTTTGAGTTTGCCATAGTTCCTAGACAATAAAGTTATA
>JASDQU010948004.1:12597-29760 GCA_032191745.1 Picea mariana
CCAGGTCTCACTAGTTAAGAAGGAAGTTCATCCTCCACCTAGGAGAGGACCGTTGTTGACTAGACCTCCAGGAAAACAAACAGAGCAAGGTCCCGAAAAGGGAAGCGGAAACATAGAATACCTACAATGGATGATCAAGAAACTCTCAAATGAAATCATAGACATGAAGAGAAGTGCCAGGGAAGGAAACAAAGGTCAAAGGCCTTGTAAACACTTTTTCAAGAGAAACCCACTTTTCAAAGTGATTGAACCTCCCCCAACCAACTTAAACATTGATTTGGGTAATATAGAATCTGACTCTTTATGTACGTATCATCAAGAGAAACATTCTGAAAGATATTGTCCCCTGTGGGTGCATGCTATGAATTTAATGGCCAATCGGTTCCTAGACGAGGTTTCCCTTACCAAACAATCAAGCATCTCTACTGTAAACATCGTCGATCAGGAGGAAATTGAGCTGTTGAAAGAAACACCAATGTTGTTGTGGGATCTTGACTTGTCGATGCCTTCCGATGATGTATTTGAGGTTCAAGAACCATGCACTAAGGTTTTCGCTGTGAAAACGTGAAGTAAGGGTCAACCGGTTGCAAATGACCTTACCATTGTCCAATATTTGAGGGGAAAACAAAATGTCGATCACTCAAAAGCACATTTTGTCTCCCAAAGAAATCCTATAAACATCCATACATGGGAGTCACCCAAGCTAGAATACAACATAGTGGAAGACTTTAAAAATTTAAAGGCTAATGTGTTAGTCCTGGACATGTGTAGAATTCCCCAGCAAAAGGATTTTTTGTTACAAGCCTTAAAGTCAATAAAATCCCCTGTAACAAGCACTAACCTAGGGGAGGTCCCAACTCCCACATATCCAAAGAATAAACCAAATGTGAACACTTGATCTATATAAAAAAAAGGAAACCCTTGTGTCCCACCTTTCCTTTTAATGTTTGAACTCTTCAACAGAAATCTCCATAATTGTCTAGTCGACTCAGGGGAATCCTCCAATGTCATGCCATTATCTATCTACAAGAAATTGAATGCATTTCCGCTCAAAAGTGATAAACATGTTATACAACTAGATACAAATAAGGTAAAATTTATTGGGGAACTCAAGTATGTAATGATCAGAACAACTACACAATTGAAATTTGTTCAATTAATTGACATCATTGTAGTAGATATGTCAGAAGCTTATGGACTGCTAATTAGTCGAGACTGGTCCAAGAAATTGAATGGATACTTTAGCACAGAATGGGCTCACCTCTAGTTTCCATTAAAGGGACATGACAACATGATTAGAATCAATAGGGAGAGGTATCTCAAACATACTGTCACTGATTTAGAATCCTTCAACAAGCCCTTGGTCGCAAATTTCCCCGTGTTAGGAAACTACTCATGCAATTCTGATTTTGGAAATTTCTCCCCTCTCTCATCTAGTGTACCTCTCGCTCAAAACTCCGAAGTGTATTTTTGAGTGAATCTACTAATAGCAACAAAAGAAAGCCTCTTCTATCAAGAACCTCTGGTGGAAACCACAGACAAGGTAGGTGGAGAGGAGGAAGTAACTAGGCATGAAGAAGCTGATAAATTCTACTCAAAAGTTTAGACTGTGTACTTTGATGGGTATTAAATCACAAGAGGGGTCGGGAGTAGGATGTATCCTCATTGACCCAAAGGGGAAGCATAATTTCATGTCTTGTATACTAGAATTTGAATGCACTAATAATATCGTTGAGTATGAAGATTTGGTGCAGGGACTGAAGAAATCCCTAGACTTAAACATTAAAGAACTAAAAGTTTTTTGGGACTCTGAAATTATTGTCAGGCAAGTAAAGAATATTATACATTGCAACTCACCCCACCTGAGGGATTATCAATAGGAAGTGCATAGGTTAATAGAACATTTTAAGGCCTTTAATATTATAGTGTCTCACAGGATGAAGAATACTCTTGTTGATTCCCTAGCCACTGTAGCCTCGAGGCTATCCCCTTAAAAAGACTGTGAATCCTCCAGGTTCACTATGGAACTACTCTGCAAACCATCAATACCCATCAATATTTCTAATTGGAAGGTCTTTGAAGGAGATGAACAGATTATAGAATTTCTAACCAATCAGGAAAATTTTAAAGACCTGCCTATTGACGATGAAGTATTCCAAGAGAAAATATTTGAAACTGATTTCCACAAAGAAAGAGGCGAAACAGATAACTCTAGTAACAAACCAAGGTTTCACACGATACCAAAAGGGGTAGCCAATTTGGAGAACCTTTTCGACCTAAGGGAAAGATTTAAAGCGTCAACAAACACAAAGACAGGGAGTTCATGTCCCATATACCAGACTATAAATATAGGAACCTCAGAGAACCCTAAGAATATAAATCTAGGACAAACAGTGTCCTGAGAAGAAAGGAAAGCCTATCTTAAACTTTTTAGAGAATATCAAGATGTTTTTTCATGGTCCTACCAAGAATTGAAAACTTATAACACTCGAATTATTCAACACCCAATCCCATTTAACTCTGGAGTAAAACCCTTTCAACAAAAGCTCAGGAAATACCATCCATATTTGGAATCCCTCATGTATCAAGAGCTAAAGAAAGTATTAGATGCTAAGATTATCTTTCAGGTTAGACACTCTGCCAGGGTAGAAAATTTTGTTCCTGTCAGGAAAAAGTATGGGGAAATTCACTTGCGTGTATATTTTAGAAATGTTAACAGAGCATCAGAAAAAGATAACTACCCAGTTCCACCGATGGAATAGCTCTTGCAAACTATGTATGGTTCTGAGATTTTCTCCCTTCTAGATGGTTTTTCAGGTGACAACCAGGTTCTATTTTCATAAGAAGACCGATTGAAAACTACCTTCCGAACCAAGAAGGGAAATTTTCCTTATAAATGCATGCCCTTTGGGTTGATTAATGCAGGAGCAACCTTCCAGAGGGCCATGGTCGTATCTTTTCGAGGATTGATTAATATATGTGTAGTAGTATACCTGGATGACATGACTGTGTATTCAAAGAACAAAAAATACCACATCTAACATCTAACCCATATTTTCTAAAGGTGTAGGAAATATGGAATATATTTAAACCCTACGAAAACTATATTTGGTGTCAAGGAAGAGAAATCACTAGGTCATTTTATATATCAAGTAGGAATTCGCATATATCTGGAGAGAATAAAGGCAATAGCTCAGCTTCCCTTACCCCGCAACAAAAAGGTGATGCAATCCTTCTTTGGGAAAATTAATTTTGTGAGGAAGTTCACGCCCGATTTCGCTGAAACTATTAAAACATTACAAAAAATGATTCGCAAGGATGTTGATTTCAAGTGGGATGACGAGTGAAAAGTTTCTTTCAAGAATATCAAGATTTCCATATCTCAAGCTCTGATGTTGCGAATTCTCGACTTTAGTAAAGAGTGTTTCCTCTATGATTCCCCCCCCGACCAATCCTTAGCTACAATTTTAACCTAGAAGGATGATGATAAAAATGAGGCACCGATATCATTCATGAGCACTAATCTCCAAGGGGCCGAATTGAATTACCCTTCTATAGACAAACATGTTTATGCGGTGTACAAAGCAGTAAAACATTTCAAATCTTACATACTAAAAACTCACACCAAAGTCATTGTGCCTCACCCCGCAGTCTGATCCCTATTCACTCAACAGGATGGGGGAGAGAAGAGGAAATTGGATGGAAGTTGTCCAAGAATTTGATCTAGATATAAAACCTTCCAAAGTGGTTAAGGGACAAGGATTGTGTAAAATAACCGTAGAAGCTCAATACCAAATAAATGAAGATTTCGGGTGGGAGAATGAACTAGCGTTATGGTGTACTGAATATTTATACGTTCCCCCAGGGCAAGAGTCTTGGGATGGAAAACCAATGCACCTCATGCATCATGGGACTTTCCAAGAAAACCTAAACCCTAAGGAAAGGAGAGCTCTTAGACTGAAATCGGCACAATATCGCCTCATAAATTAAGTACTTTTCCACGTAAATTATGATGGGGTACTCTTGAGATGTCTTGAATGTGAAGATGCAGATAAGGTTTTGAGGGATCTCCATGATGGTCATGCAAGTGGACACTTTGCAAGGAATATCACTGCTCACAAAATACTGAGAGTTGTTTATTACTGGCCTACTCTATTTAGAGATGCTCATACATATTCTAGAAACTGTAAAACTTGTCAAATAAGTGCAGGGAGGCAAAAGAGAGAAGTTGTCCCACTCCAACCAATGAACATATCTAGACCATTCGAGCAATGGGGGTTAGATGTCATAAAGGATATTACCCCGAGTTCTTCAAAACAACATAGATACATACTGACTACTATGGAATACTTTACGAAATGGGAAGAGGCCATCCCTCTGACTCATGTGAATGAAAAGGTGGTAATCCAATTCATAGAACAACAATTGATCACAAGGTTTGGTATTCCTTCCATTCTTGTTTTTTATAATGTCCCTTACTTTTCTTCCACTCTATTAACATATTTTTCTATATACAAAGGAATCATAATGAGATACTCTACAAACTACTATCCACAAGGGAATGGACTGGGAGAATCAACCAATAAGAACCTAGTGAGGATCTTGAAGAAAATAGTTGCAGACAATCAAAGGAATTGGAATAGGTCACTTTATAATTCCTTATGGACCGACAGAGTAACACCCAAGGAAGCTAAAGGGAACTCCCCATACTTTCTAGTATACGGACAAGAAGTTATTATCCCAAATGGGCTATATCTTCCATCTCTTCAGCTTGCTCAAATATCTAGAGGGAAACCCTCATCGGTTATTCAAAAAAGAATTGATACCCTCCTCATGTTGGAAGAAGAAAGGGACAAAGAAAAATCAAAGTTCATCGCTCATCAACGGATAGTTAAAAGATGGTTTGACAAGCATAAGGTCAAAGAGAAGAATTTTGAAGTAGGAGAATTAGTCCTGAAATCGGATACAGAAAATGAACCTAAGGGAAAACATTTGAAGTTTTAGAATCTATGGCTCGAACCTTTCAAGTTTTCCGAGAAACTTGGGGCAGACACATATCGGTTGAAAAATATGAGGGGGGAACCCAACTCCCTCTCGGTGAACGGCCAAGCCCTAAAACAATATTCCTTTAAAAAAAATGTGTGTGTGTGTGTGTGTGTGTCTTTTCATGTTATTTTCTGATTAGGATAAATGTGTAAGTGTAAGGTAGACTAATTGCAGAGTCCTTTTATTCCTGTTTTTTTTTTGTTTGGTGTTTTCTTGTAAAAAGTTTTTTTTTGCAAGGCATTGGTTGATCTAAATCAATATAGTGTAGCAAACTCTTCTCCTGACTCATACTTACGTGCAACACAAGAAACGTTGGGAAATTGTATTTTTTTCTTCAAAGAGTTCTATACCTACTCTTTGCAAAAAAATGACCTTAGTGAGTGATGAAGTTTCCACCTGGTGGTCTGGTAAAGCCTAAAGGGAAATATGGCAAGTTGGAAATGACCACATATACCTCTAGACAGAGCTAGGAAGAATTTCACCTTAAGCATTTCATCTTGCAGATAATAGACATCCTCCTCTCCCACTCGCTTAAGGCATCTTTGCCAAAAATAAATCAATTATATTAAATGAGTATAAAGTAGGAGAGGGTATGAAGATAACTTCGTCGAGGATATGGACGTTCGCTGGCAGTGGAACAATGTTTGTGACCTCGAGGTGACTCTGTCAAGGCTATGGACGTTGACTGGCAGTGGACCAACACCGTAGCAAGTGAATGATGATAACTAAAATGGCCTAGTTCCAATGAATTCTTTACCTGGCTCTTGTCAAAAGAGGGTGTGGGTCATGGTCAATAGGAATGAAGGTGTAATAAATGTTAAAACTCCTTAGGCGGACACAGATTCATGAACCAGGTAAATTGTAAATGCAAGGACAGGAAAGACTCGGATAAAAGAAAAGCTAGTTAGTTTCTCAACCAGCTTCTCAATCAACTAAGCCTGAGGGAAGGAACATAGATTCTTCTTTCATCCAAAGAATCACTATTTGTTGAGTGCTCAACACACCCTAAAATATTTTATGAAATTATGTCACTTTTGGGTACCACTTGTTTTATTTTGTTTACTATCTGAATTGAGTTCAATATGGAGGGATGGTTTATTTTTTTCATGACTCTTATTGATCAAATCGGATTTGTTTGAACTTGTTAAATGAAACCTTGTGTCTAAAAGAATTGGGAATTCTAATTAAGAATCTACAACTAACATTGTGACAAGCATGCTTATGTTCGGCGTCGAAAAAATCCAAGAAGATAAAATTCCCACACAGTAATAATAATCTTTGATCGACGATACACCATCGGCGTCGGTAAAAGGTAGAGTAATTTTGCATTAGTAATTCACCATGCAGATTCAGGAGATAGTCGATCCCCATCGGCGTCGGCGAAATATGAGAGTACTAAACTTTGACATGAAATAAACCCATGATAGTTGATGATAGATGCATTGGTTCGGGGTCGAAGAAATATCGAAGAGTTAAATCAATGAAAATTTCTGCATTGACACATCTCCGATCATTGATCCCCGATGCACTTTCGAGATCAGAAAATTTTCGAGAGAGTTAATATGAGAGCACTTGGGTAAGCTTATCATCGATTGCCAATTCTTGATACTTTTCGGCATCAGTAGGGTAGGATCTATTGTTAGAAATATTAGCTAAGGAAAATTCCCTGAGTCTGAATAACATGATTAAATGAAGACGTTGGTCTCAAGTGCCACGCGTCTTTATCGCACAGGGGTTTCGTATGGTCTAGATTCATCTCAAGTCATCTTAAGGTTCCTTGTGTCCTACTCACACCTCCGAGTCAAATTTTCCACTTCATCTCTATACAGAAAGATGGATCAGAGTCGAAGCTCTTGCCAAAATATATCAACGAGCAATGTTTAAAGAGAAGCCACGACTCCCGATCCACCAGTTAGATTAGCAAAATGATGGGATGTTTTCAGCATGAGATACGATCAGATTTTTTCATTTAATAGGCCAGTTAATGTTCCATGCCACATACATTGTTACCTTGTGTGTCGATTGAACAATAGGAATTTGAAATCATCGATAGACCATGTTATATCCCATGCCCGCGCCGCCCACCTACAATCGAATTTAATTTTAAACGTAATGAAGATCTAGCGGCAGATTTTGTAGAACCGCACTCATATCCCAAATTGAATAGATGATGCGACAAGGTAAGTTCATC
Source organism: Picea mariana (assembly GCA_032191745.1). Lineage (NCBI taxonomy): Eukaryota > Viridiplantae > Streptophyta > Pinopsida > Pinales > Pinaceae > Picea > Picea mariana. The sequence continues at coordinate 19,835 of JASDQU010948004.1, forward strand.
TCTATTTAAATCACGGAAATGAATTCAAACACTTCTATTCTATGCACAAGTTTCCATTTCCAGATCATCCGAAGAAGCAAAGCAAGCATCTCAAGATTGCATTGATTCTCAGACCGTCAAAACCGAGTTAAACAAGCAACATAGTTATGTGTTAAATTTTATCAGTTCGGCGGTCAAAATTTGTTTTATATCAGCATTTGATCTTTTACACAATATCTAACTATGTTTTAGCTATAGGAAAAAATTCCTCTAAGCAAGCCAACGACCAGGTGCTCGCCGAGGGAACCTAAGTTAAAAGAGGCAGAAATTGGTGAGGATTTTTATCCTGGTACTACGAGGCATTTGGAATATGCTCCCAAGGTGGAAATGGTAATTAAAACCTTGACGCAAAAAGCATTCATTCAACTTCCAGTCTTTGGTGATACAGAATCGACCACTGGATCCAAAATAATGCTCCCATAGTGGGGATATCTATTCAACAGAATCAATCGAGAGGATTACCCGTATTATATCCCACACAGTGACCCAGATGTAAGGGCACTCGATGATCAAGTTTTCCCAAACATTTGGTGGTCGTGCTTGCACATGGTAGCCTATCGAACTCCAGTTTTCCCATGCATTGAGGTTTTGAGTTGGCTAATTGATCATACAGATGCTCAGAAGTGCCTCATCAACGATGAGAATGGTGGGTGTGTTGTATTGTTTCTCCCGACAGAAGTTCATAAGTATTACAAGATCAGGTACCCAGAGGAGCGGTTGAACATAGACTTTGTGGTGAAGTTCTATGAATTCCATGACACCAACTGGTTGATGGCCTCAAGGTGGAAGAAGGACAATAAATTTACAAACCGGAGCAATGGCTGCTATGGGACAATTAACTTGAGGGATCCATACATCTACTTGATGGCTCTCATCTGTCGATTGTATGGAGAAAAGGACTGATCCAATATCTCATAAGCATGGATGTCGCTAGCATACACTGTGGCTATCTTGGGGAGTAGTTTCAACTAGGGAGCGATCATCTCCAAGCAATTGAGCACTAGTGTATTGTAGGCTCAAACATCGAAAGAAGGAGAAGCTCCAACATTTCACATGGCCTCATACCTGCTCGATGGAATATGCACGAGAAATGTCTTCGCTGGTATGAATTTAAGCTAGCAAGTTGCAGAACTGCCTGTTCATGTCTACTTCAGCATATTATGGGAGAATATGTATAAAAAATCCTATGCCCTTATTTGTGATGAATTTGTTGCCTAAGTCTATTTAATTTTATTTAAAAGGGAATGCCCAAGGCTATCTGTAGCAGCCAAGAAAATCATGTTGACGGTAGGCCACTGGTATCTAGACGAACACACAACTTATATCAGGGTTTTCGGTGCCACCAGAGCACCACATTTTCTCCCTGCTCAAGTCCTAGACTAGATCATTGTAGGATAAACCTGTTATCATACGATCTTGTAGGGATATAATGCCACACTAGTCAAGGACAAGAAACGGGCATTCATACCCTACGAATTCCAAGTGGGGTTTTACATAGTGAAATACACGGCTTAGGCCAAACAAGAAGGTCTGAGCCCTATTGAATTTAAGTTCTCAATAGGCCAGTTTTGTAAGCATGACCCTAAAGACCTGGTTCCCCAGCATGCTTCACAAGTATCGTCATGTTGGCCATACGCACATGACAAGTTCGAGGATGAGATTTTTACAGAATGCGCTCAGGACTGGGATGAGGTAGTACAAAGGAAAGCCAACTTGAACATGACCAGGTTCAAGGCTATGAAAATGGATGTGTAGGTGGAGAAAATAGATTAGTCGGCTCAAGAGGATCTCAGATTTAGGGAAGAAATTAGAGTAGCAGAGACCACAGAGGCACAAAGGAGATGATTTTTGTTACTAGAGGGATCCCAAAGAGTCATTGACCAGTTAGAGAATGATCCTGAACTCATAGAAATGATGAGGATCCCCTTGGAAAACCCAATCAAAATCAGAGGAGATCCAAGTATCTTAGAGTCAATACAACTGGAAGAAATCATTGGTCTGGAAAACCCTAGAGCTCCATCACCACATATTATATCACCGGGGACCATTCCAACCCATCCTAAGGTTTCAAGGATGTCAGGTGAAACAAGTGTACCAAACCCCCCATTTGATATAATAACCATCTATGACGATGATGAGAGTTTGGAGGTCTCCTAGGTAACTTCAGTACCGATTACAGAGGAGAAGGAACCTGAGAAAGAATCTTCCCCAAGTCCTGAAGCTCCAGTTCAAAACATTCCGCAGAGCGACCATAAGGTTGAAAGTGTCTTAGACACTAAGTTGCTCGAACTGTCGAGGACCCCAAAAGACAACTCGATGGATGAGCTAGTATCGGGTGGTCAAAAAGAGGAATTTCAACAGCAAGAGATCGGCACCTCGATAGTTGATTACCAATTAAGTACTGAACCTATCCTTGGTTCTTCAATTTTTGTCGATACCTCACCAATCGATGAACAACAAATGGAGTTTGAGCCATCAGAACCCATGAAAGAAGTCCATGAACCAATCCTAGAATAGATACACACATGAAGGAGCGTAGGAAACTCTCTAACTTGGGGAGAACAAAAAATCCCTGAGCCTATTGATGAGGTCATCAATATACAGGTGATCCTTTATGACAGGAAGAGGAAAGCTATCATGAAGAGGACCACCAATAAGAGAAGACTCGCATTGGATAGCTCAGTTCTCATCACCACGAAGGAGAAGTTTCTCAATACAAAACATGTAAAGAGGTCTGAGCTCATCATCACAGCGATGGCTATCATTGATGCCACGTTGGATCGAGCAAGGAGAGATGAAAAGGAGTTGGTCGTTGCGCTAAAGGAGTTGGAGCATCTGCGCCATTTGGCGAAATACTATCAATACTCAATGCAGGGCATGATGTTTCTAAGGAGTGAGTTCAAGGATGCCTATGCAAATTTCACAAAGAAACAACATATTTTCATTGCAGGCATAGACAATTTCCAAGAAGATACCCTTATGGAACTGGAAACTTTCAAGCGCATGGAAAGGTGGTATGAAAAAGCATACCAAGCAGTAGAAAGAATTTATTACATCAGCGCAGTGAAAAAGGGACGAGACATCAAAGAGAATGGTATTCGAGTGTTAAGGGATAGCAACATCACTTGTATTAGGAAAGAAGCGGAATACTGGGCAAAGATGGCCCGGGAACCTCAGTGGGAGATACAAAAGAAGTGGGTCGAGTGTGAAAAAGGCTGGGAAAATATTAAACGGGAGATGAAAAGCATTGGCCTCCCAGAATTCGGCTCACGTAAAGACTTTGTCGACCTGCATGACATAGTCAAGCGACATACAGAATAAGACTCGGCATGGATAGCGGATATCGCACAGGTGGAAAGCATGGCACCAGGTCAAATACAATAATTTATGGAGCATCTGATCAACACTTTTGTTGTTCTTCACCGATTGAGTACCAAAATAGTCAAATATAGAGAACGAGAAGTAGAAGTGAAGGAAGTTATTTCATCCTCGATGGACCAACACAGGTTCCCGTAAAACCATGAGATGATTCTCAAAGAACAAAGAGATCAAGCGCCACGTGGCGATATTTTTTTTTACTTAACTTAAACTTGTAGTAGCTATTTTTAGTTAGTGATTCTATATAAATAAATGGACTGACCTTTTAGTAGAGGTCGATGGTTTTTGGAAAATACCCTCATTTTTGGAATTGTAAAGAACTATTTCTGAACTACCTTATTTGAGAAGTCATGTTTAAGACCGGAGACAAAATTCTATTTTTCATGAAATGTGTTATGTGATTGGATTGAGGAGGAATTACTTCCAACTTTATTTGAGTAATTGRTGTTGTAACGAGTAAGAGTTTATGAATCTATTGATAAGTTATTTGTTTCAATATTTTTGCAKTTCTTTTGTCCTCAATGATAGAAATCAAATTGTTGTGTTAATGTGTCATTAATCTTAGAGCTAAGGAAACTATTTTTCTTTCTATCATTTTATTACATGCGTGTTTTTATTAYGATAATTGTATCTCATTCAATGTTGAAATACCAGCAAGTTAATGTATTATTACTAGGCTTGTAATAGGTGTGAATATCTTTGTCTGCATGCTTGATCATGAGGGTTATCCCAAGCTCARCCTTCTTTAGTAGTTAATAATCCCTTATACTAGTTGGTTTATACCAKCACACATCATTTTATYAGACTCATCTAATAAAAGAAAAGACAAAAAAGAGAGCATTTAAACTGAAGGAGGAACTTTCAAAGGAAGATATCATGTCAATCACCACTTAAAGCCCATCAATAAATTAGCTAGATCGAAGGATCTGGAGAACCATTCCACCATCAAAYGCTKCAAATTCTAATTGGGCCTCTAAGGAGGTWTTGGTTCCTRCTGTTGAGTTARAGGGATTTAGGACCCCTCAACARATCATCTGATTCTTCCTTTTTTCTACTCCATTTTGTTGAGGATTGTAGGGAGTAGAAATATCCCTCTTAATCCCAACTTCCTTGAAATATTATTTGAATTCCTCTAAAGTGAATTCTCCTCCATTATCTAATTGCAAGGTCTTTATCTTTTGCTCTGTCAGGTTTTCTACCAATACCTTGAATTCTTTGAATTTTCCAAACACTTCATTATTTTCCTTCAACAAATAGATCCAAGTTTTACGTGAATAATCATCAATAAAATACACATAATATACATACCTTCTTAGTGAATTTGTCGATATAGGTCCACACACATCCAAGTGCACAATGTTCAATACTCTTTTGGCTCTGCTATCACTACTAGGAAAGGAGTGCTTCACATTCTTTCCTTGTGAGAAACCTTTGCACACACCGTATAGTTTTTCTTAGATTTCTGGTAGTCTCGTCACCATATTTCTCACACTCAGTAGGGCCTTGTAATGTAGGTGATAAAATATCTTATGAAACAATTTACTAGGATTCACAATGTCATGAATTAATGTTGAATCTAATCACCCTTTCAATTTGTAGAGTCCTCCCTCTTGAACTCCAATCACCAAAGCATCATCAAAATTATTCCCTCTAGGCGACAGAACAACTTGTCCATCAAAAAATGCAACTATGTAACCCTTCTCATCAAATTCTAAAATCAAGAGAAGGTTCTTCTTCAATCCAGGAACATAGAGAACTTCCTTCATCTACATTGGCTTTTCTAAGTCTAACTTGTAGGAGGCTTCTCCTACTCCTTTGATTGGATACCGATAGTAATATACCAATTTCACCTTGTGTGGTGAACCCTTATGAGTAAGGTTAGACAATGAGTCTTTATAACATATCATGTGCTTGGAAGCACCACTGTCCACTAGCAAAATGTCACTTCCATGAGTGACAACTCCTGTAAAGGCTTAGATAAGAACATACTCATCATCACTTGATTCATATTCCTTTGCAACCATCTTGGGTGGCTCATCATATTCAGTTGTATGAACATGATGTCTTTACCTCCTTTATTTTCCCTTGGTGTCTGAATGAGGGAACAATTTATAGCAATGTGTCCCATTTTTTGACAACAAAAACATCTGATATTTGGGTTATTTATTCAACCCTTCTAAAACTTCTTGGGTGAGGAGGGTTATTTCTTTCTCTTTTCTTTCTTGGTGTGGGAAGCTAGGGATTGATCATCATCTTTCATCTTTTATTCACTTGTTTTCATCCTTGCTTATTCTTGGTTTCAATCTTCCCATAGCCTATTGAACTTGGGTGGCTTTCTTCTTAAGCATATCCCTTGAATAAATGCATCCCATGACCTTGGGATGCCATTCAAGGTGGTCATCACCATTTCTTCTCCATTCACTGTATCACCAATGGCTTCTATCTTTTCCTTGATCTAGTTCACTCTTGATAAGTAAGAGTGGATGGTTTCTGAATTATGCATCCTCATGTTCTTTAACTGAGTTCTCAAGGTCATTCTTCGGTTGATGTTGTTTCCTTCAAACAATCAGATTAAGGAATCCATCATTTAATTTGGAGTGGATAATGAAGATATGTGATGAATAATATGGTCCTTAATGGAGTCTTCAATAATCCTCTTTTATTTGACCATATCCTTCTTGTGCTTTGCTTTAGCCTCATCTCCCTTTGGTTCTGGAACCTCTTCCTTAGTTAAATTATCTAAATCATTTTCTTTTAGGAGGAGGGATACTATGTACCTACAAGCTCTGAAGTTTTCATATCCCTCCAGCTTCTCATCAATCTTGGTTCAGGTAGTTATCCTTCCCTTAAATCACAAATTATGGATTTTGAAGATCTGATCCAGGGAAAATATGTGCTCCTCTAGGGCGCACTTGTTGGTGCCCTTGCCTTGTCTAGAAACCACTCTTATCAACAAAAACAACTCCTTTGTATTCTAGATATGTGAACTGTCTTCTATCTAGGCTTGCTTTGATACCATGTTAGAATTTTAGAAGTTACAGTTATCTTCTTTAACATTCATTAACAATTGCATGTAATAGGATCATTGAAAGATAAACAATCATTGAACACAAGATATATCCTAGGAAACCCTCGTGGGGGATAAAACCCGACAACCAATTCCTCATTATAGATTCCTTCAACCAGTACAATGTCACATTATATCTCTCCACAAATAGACCAATACCAAGATACCAAAGACCAAGAAACCAATACCTCCTGCACTAGACCTCCTTTGCTATGCTCTAAATACACAAGAGAAGGTGATTTGTGTGTGTTTGTACAAATGAGAGGAACTCAACCTCTATTTATACACACAATTGACTCTTGAAAAGAAGCAACCCTAAGAAGGGATTTTTTTACTTTTACAATAAGGATAACAATAAAATAATAATTTATTTTGAGCCGATTTATACAATAATATTACAATAACCTTATCAAGGTTTGACCAATACAAATACAAAATAATATCTTTCGTATTTACATCAAAATATCAACACCAACAACACGCACGACTAGCCTTGTGTTACACACCACTACATTTCCTAGAGTGCACAACCGGTCTCATACCACGCATAACAACTATGTCTTAGAAAATCTTCACACTCAACCATCATTGTGTCGGTCGCGTCGACTATCCCTCAGCATGCATAACATTTCTAGCTTCACGCTAGAACCCATATGATTACAGCTACACACGCAACTATTCCTATGACATGCGAGGGATCTGTCCCATTCATGCGCAGAGACTAATACCACTTTGTGTGTGTGATGATTCAATCCTTGCCTCATAATTCCACAACCATTACCACGGAATTATCTAATATGAAACACTTAATAACTACCACGCTCTACATCTGCAACAATTATGTATAACTAACAATATATGCACAACCCATCATAATTATGTATCAATTCCATAAACARCAATAGCATAAGATTTCACATGTTAAACAATATATAAGCACATATAAACCRTCATGACCCATGCCCTGCATATGTAGCAAACATGMATTTCTACAACATATATAGTCCACGCATAAATATATATACATATACAATTTTATCACATAATATATTTAACATGTATATGCACATTACTCAGAGAATAATACACATATGAAGACACTTATCTTTTKTTATAATCCACCAACTATGCACAAACCTYAGACGTTCCTCCCAACCATAGACTTTGCTACTCAAAAAATMTCACCAGAAAGTCACACCTAAGTTGGGTCTAAAACTCCACCTAGGAAAAGGATTCATAAGCTAAGATAAGGTCTATCCATAGTCAAAACACTCAGACAAAGATGCCAACTTCAGCAAATAGAATACAGTCCCTCATTCCCCATATTCCTATCCCACCTCAGAAATTGTGCCCCCTTTATGCTCAACAGTTCTTCGGCTACCCCACTTCCCTTCTATGACTTCAGTAACAGACTAGACAAGAAGTCTTAGGGCCCTGTAGCTGCAACTAGGCACCTTGGGAAAGCAATTCCCAACAGTTCTCTCACCTAGAGACAATTCTCACGGACCTAAAAACCTGCTTCTTCAATAAACATGGGCCTTCCCAAGCACAGGGTTATGTGATGGAAGTAAGTTACAACAAGATATAAATGATTAGCAGAGGAAAGTTGATCTCCCTCCTCAAGGAATGAGTGAATTCCCCTCGAAATACCCTAAGGAACAACAATATATTTGAATTATTAGAACTGGATACTTGTCACCTTAAGAGATAACTTAGCTCCACTTCATTGATTCATTCCTATTCCTTAGGAACTTAGGATAAATACGTATCCCATTATTATACTTATGGAAATATTATTAAAATAACCCCTTTATAATCTTCACACCCCTTTCCCTTTCTAGTGGAGTTTTAATCCCCCCATCTCATTTCATATGATTGGTTTGCACACAATGATATTTTTTATTAATATATGATTGCAATTACATTTTGCAAAAATAGGTGCACTAGCCTTTGTCACAATCCAGGCTCTCCAGGCCTAGTAACCCCGCAGGCCCTCTGCCCTCAATATACATATATACAAAGTCTCTTCAGCCCCAAAATATCATGGCTACATACAAGGTCCAGTGTGGACTTTTAAGTGATCCTCGTGCACTTACTCAGGTGTATGCAAAGCTATGAAATAACATGCACTCTTCCCTTGGTTCACACACATGGAAATCCTCCCACACTTACTCAAGTGTGCATAAAGTTATGAAACGGGTGTGCACTCTTTCATGTGCTTGTGTGCACTTAAATATACCCAAAACTTGTGCACCACAACTCTCCATCATATATATACAATTACATTTACATTAGAATCGAGTTTCATCCTAGGGGTATTATATTCCCCTCCCCCTTATTTATGCATTGTCCTCATTGCATGATGTACAATCAAAATTTCAAAAGTATTCAAAAAGAATGCGAGTACTCTATAGGCATAGCATCCTCGTGATCCCAAGTTGCATCCTTAGGACCGCAATAGGTCCACTAGACCTTTACCAGTCCTATTACTATATTTAAGAGCATCTTGACTTTATGTTCAAATATGCACACTGAATAAACTCGGAAGTCACCTTCTTGCTCCACCTGAATCACATTCCAATCAATTACATGACTAGCATCAAACACATGCTTTTTAAGTAAAGATACATGAAACACATTATGAATTCATATGAATGTAGGGAGTGCAAGAATGTATGAGACAGGACCAATCCTCTCCAGGATTTCAAAGGGCCCACAATAACATGTTGTCGACTTTGAAAAATTTCCCAACTTAAGTGAACTCTTCCTAGCTTTCACGTTCAAAAACACTTGGTCACCCACTTTAAATTCTTTGTGAGTTCTACATTTATCTGCATAAATTTTCTGGCTATCCTTGGCAACCTTTAAATTATGTTTTATTTTCACCACCTTCTCTTCAATTTCCCTAAGTAAATCTATCCCAACCATTAATCTATATTTTGGGTTGTCCCGTCCCACTGGTGTGTTTCACCTTCTGCCATAAAGTTCCTCAAATGGGATCATATTTAGAGATGCTTGATGCCCATTGTTATACAAAAACTCAACCAAATGTAAATATGTTTCCCATTGCATCATTTTTTCCATCACATACATTCTTAGCATATCTTATATCACTTGATTTACCCTTTATGTTTTCCCATCTATCTCTAGATGGTAGGTTGTGTTAAAATTAAAATTTGTCTCAAATCCTTTAAACAATCCCTTCCAAAAATTGGATGTGAACTTCGCATTTTTGTCAGACACAATTGTCTTAGGAAAACCATGAATCCTGGCAATTTCCCTCATATAAATATCAGCAATGTCAATTTCCTTGTGCATGAGATTTACTGGAATAAAGTGGGAAACTTTAGTAAACTTTTCCACCACTACCATAATGGAATCATGTTGCTTGGTTGTTCTGGGAAGCTTAGTGATGAAATCCATTGTGACAAATTCTCATTTC
>JASDQU010948005.1:6656-20385 GCA_032191745.1 Picea mariana
GGTTTTCTCTTCGCCCCACCCCCTGGTGCTGGGGTTGAAAGCCATGACATATGATAGTATTTTGGTGTAAGCACATATGCTAAGGCATGTAGTGGAATATTTAGCTTCTCCCACCGTTTTTCCACCTCTATACTGATAAAATCATACAAATTATGATCTCTAGGCTCAACAATGTTCTTAATTTGTCCTAGCATATTATCCATTTGCTCATACACCTCCCCAATGACTGGTCGATCAGAATCTGCAAACCGAATCATATTATAAATTGGCTTGGTGAACTGTAAAACATACTTGACCTGTGTCCAAAAATGGCTATCAAGGACAGTGTGCTTTGTTGTATCCATGCCATCTCTATCAGTGCTAATGTCATCCCACTCATCACTCATCACCATAGCAACCAAAGCCTGTCTTACCCTCAATAAGCGCCTGAAGGTGAGGAAATAGCTTCCAAATCTAGTCTTTGCAAGCTTAAGTAATTGCAATTTAGAGTAAGTGCCATAAAATGCATTAACCCTTGAATGTATGGTGATAAATTTAATGAGTTTCTTCCCTCGCTTGTACAAATCATTAATCCATGTGCATTATTTATGCTTGATGATATCATGCATTAAAAGGTTCAATGTGTGCACCAAACAACCAGACCAAAAGATGTGAGTATATTTCCGCTCAATGATTTTTCCTGCTCCTTTACAATTTGTTGCATTATCAGTGATTACTTGAATCACATTAGTAGGACCAACCTCGTCAATAGTTTTCAGTAAGATGTCTGTTATGTTTTGAGAAGATGCCATGACTAATGAGGAGTCATGAGCTCCAAGAAACACTGCACCAGTAGACGAAACACCAAGGATATTTATCAAATGTTGGTTTCTAACATTTGTCGAACCATCAGATACAATGTATACCCCAGCATCTGCCCACCCATCTGTAAACCGTGTAAGAACTCTTTTGACATTTTCTTTTTCCTTGTCAGTAACACAGTTCTAGCCTTTTCATATCCGAGGCTCTTGTATCCAATGGGGGCTTTGTTGATGGCTTTAACCATGGAATGCCAATAAGGGGAGCGGAGAACATTGAATGGCACACCACATGCATAAAGAAACATTGCCACTTTTGCATCCACTTCCTCCCTACCAGTAATATCAAGGAAAGCTTCTATGGTTCTCTTACTTCCACTTCCACTAGGTGAGGACCTTCCACCAACTAAAGAAGATGAAAAGGGAGAAGATGCATCAGGTTGAAACTTTTGTTTTTTAGTATTCATTCTTTGTTCAGCTTCCTCTATCTTGATGTAGTTTTCTCTCTCTTCTTATGTTATCTTAGGGCAAATTGCAATACCAATGGACCCTCTGTTATCATCACTGTCTAATACCCCACAAAGATGCCTCCTCACATGGGTGTATCAACCACTATAAGGTTTTCTTGGACGACAACCATGTGGGCATAAAAACTTAGTGGTTCCACCACCTCTACCCTCAAGTTTTGTTACATACCTCCACAAGGGGGTTAGTGAAGCTTTTCCACTATCAACTTCATTATCATCCTCTTCACCAACCTCCTCTCCTTCATTCATTGGGTAGTCTGGGTCACTATGAGAATGACCACTATCATCTTCTTCATTCACATGCCTACTCCCAAACAACACCATGAGAACCAAAAATGAAAGGAAAAACCACAAGAAAAACATTTTCTTCAAGTTTTAGATGAACAACCTACAATAGAATGAGGAGGAAGAGGGAATTGGAAAATGTAAGAGAAGACAAAAATACAATAATAAACAAGACATTTTCTGAACAATATTGAAAATTTCAACAAAAATACACATTGGGCATACCTATTTTGATAAATCTCCAATGATTTGCAAGTAGATGGAACCCTTTGTTGTCTCCTCCAAGCTCTCACAAATCCTCTTCAAGCTCCGCAACTTTGCTCCAACACCAAGCCAACACCAACACCAAGAGCTCCTTCCCTCTCCACTCCAACTCAAAGATGAAACAATGAGGAAGAAGAGGGAGATATTGTGCTTTATCTCCCCTCTCTAACCCTAAAAATGCCCAAGGGCCCACCCACAAAGCAAAAAAATTAAAAAAAAAAATAAAAAAAACCAAAAAAAGAACTTTTTTGTGCCAATTTCGGGGAGCATCCGCGTGGGTTCGGGAGAGCTTAGGGAGCACGATTTGGAGCGGCTTGGGAGCCCGGGCTGCAAGTTCAAGAGCGTGGGGGAGCACGGTGGTTTGACAATTGGCAGGGAGTGCGGGGGAGCAGGTGGGAGCGCTTGGGAGCATGCGGGAGCGTGGTTCGGGAGGTCGGGAGCGGGGGGGGGGAGCGAGGTTCGGGGACGCTCCCGCTCGGAGCGAGGTTCGGGGACGCTCTCGCTCGAAGCGCAGTTCGGGGTCCGGACCGTGGGGGGGGGACGATTCGGCAACCCTGCTCCAGAGCTGGAGTATGTGCTGGTGGTTAGGCCTTGGATTGGTATAACCAATGCCTAGTGTCTAAATATATATGAGCTCATACTAGGTCATCTTATTTGAGTCATATGAAAATTGCAACTAGATTTGATAGGTTTTTTTAATGTTTTAGTGAAAAAGTAAAATTCCCGCAAAAATGGAAATTTTTAATTGTAAAGCAGTAAGTTGTAAAAATATAGCATCAAACATTGTCAAATGCCATATTTATGGTCGTTTTCCAGTCCAGAGTATCTTGTAAACCCCTATTTCTCTTCTTTCAAGACAAAAAATTGACTATTTTCACTAAAAAATGAATTTTACTAGAAAAATACGGAAAATGGGTGATTTAATTAAATCCCTATTTTTTAGGGAAACTAGGGAACATGTCAAAAACATGTTTTTCTTGTGTCCCCGGTTGACTGAAGACCAAGGTGAGTTTAGCAAAGATGAAGGCGACTTCACTAGAGTAGAAAGGCGTGGAGGAGATCCCAAGATAGGGACTCGACCCCCAATTAATAACCTGAGGATAAAAAACACCCAGTGAAAGGAACTCTCTTAATGAAGAAGTCCTAATGCAACTGACTTAAACTATGATCCATGTAGACCTATTACATTATTATCCCACGCAGGGGAGCGGAAATTCCAATTACAACAAAATGTTGAAGGCCAAAATTGCCTTGTAGAACCAACAAGTCTTCAACTTGGTAGCACCATCAGGTGCATATCTTCGTGTTACATGGAGATGACCCCCTAGTTGAATAGGTGGTCAACACCTCCTTTCTTTGTATCATTAGAAATAAATGATCAATGGCTACATAACTGCATGTATGATTCAGGGGCTTCATCAAACATCATCACCAAAGGGATTATGCAAAGGTTAGGTCTTAAAATCAAAAGGCCTTACCAAAATTTGTGTGCCATAGACTCTAGAGAAATTGAAACACATGGAATAATCATAGACCTCCCAATCAAGCTATCCTTCCATCTAAACGTTGCTTTCAAAATGGATGTTCTTGTTATAGATGTGTCAGATGCATGGGGGATGCTTCTATCTAGGAAATGGGGAGCTCATATGGGTGGTTGCTTAAATATGGATTTGAATTTTGCAACTATTCCATGCCCTCCTCCCTCAACTGAGAATTTCATACTCTTTAGGGAAACAGAAAGGAAATATCATATAGAAGACCCTAAAGAGCCTTTTAATGAGTTTTTATGCCAAGTGTCTGACATGGGTGACTTTTCCATATGTTCTAACTTCCTAGCACTAGCTCAAGAGAAATTCAAAAATGAAAAAGCAAGTAATAAATCTTGGAAGATGAATTTTGATGGAGCCCACTCAAGATCAGGCAAAGGGGCGGGAATTGTTTTAAAATCTCCAACTGGGAAAACTTACAATTTTGCATTCAGACTTGAGTTTGATGCAACAAATAATGTGGCCGAGTATGAGGCACTTTTGTTAGGCTTGGAAATTGCTAAGGACATGGGTATCAAGATTCTAAATATAAAGGGTGACTCAGACTTAGTAATTCTCCAAGTAAAAAATAAGTACGCATGCAAAAGTGAGAGGTTAAGAAGATACAGAAATGCTATATGGGATTTCATAGAATTCTTTGATGCTATGGATCTCATTGTTATCCCTAGAAGTCAAAACAGCTAGGCCGATAGTCTAGCTGTAGCAGTTTCTACCCTCCTACCCTCGGAAGATCTAATGAAAGGAGAAGGAAAGTTGGAGATAATTTGTAGGCCATCTGTCCCAGATAATATTGATCATTGGCAAGTCTTCAAAGATGATGAACAAGTTCTAAGGTTCATCCATAATGTCAAAGAATTCACAGGTTTCAATGTCAGTTATAAAGAGGAGGGTAAAGAATATGTTGAGGAGGATAATCTAATTAAAAATCCAGTTCCCAGAGGAATAGTTTCCTTGGAAAATATTTTTGACAGGCATGATATGTACAAAAGGAAAAAAGAAACAATAAAGCCTGGCAGTGATATTGAAATCAACATTGGGACAGAGAAAGTCCCAAGGTTTATAAAAATTGGAAAAGGAACCTCAGAAAAAGAAAGAAAGGAATTGATCAGCTTAATCCAAGAGTATAGGGATGTATTTGCTTTCACATATGATGAGCTCAAAGCATATAAAGAGGATGTGTTTCAACATACTAGCCCCCACAAGGATGATACAAAGCTTTTTAGACAAAAACTTAGGCGAATAAATCCTAAGTTAGCACCTTTAGTTCAAGTCAATCTTAAGAAGATGTTGGATGTTGGCATCATTTCTCCAACAAGACATTCATCATGGTGCTCCAACTTAGTTGTTGTCAAAAAAAAGAATGGGGAGATAAGATTATGCATTGATTTCAGAAATTTAAATCTTGTATGCATTAAAGACATTACCCCCTACCCAACATGGAGACCCTACTTCAAAGGGTAACTAGTTCCAAGATTATGTCCATGTTGGATGGCTTCTCCGGTTATAACCAAGTGTTGGTGAGGAAGGAAGATCAAAACAAAACTACCTTCACCACACCTTGGGGCACTTTTGAATACCTAAGGATGCCTTTTGGCTTACTTAATGCAAGTGCCACTTTTCAGAGGGCCATGGATTTTGCCTTCAATGAATTAATGGGAAAAATCATTGAAATCTACGAAGATGGTGTAACGGTTTTTTCTAAAGAAAGGTCAGATCACATAAGTCATCTTAGGCAGGTGTTTGAAAGGTGTCGAAAGTATGGCATCTCCTTGAATCCAGCTAAGTCTATTTTGGGTGTCGATGAAGGCAAGTTGTTAGGCCACATTATAGCAAAAGACGGGGTAAAGATGGATCCTTAAAGGGTCGAAGCCATGCAAAAATTTCCTTTGCCCCCAACCAAGAAAACCCTTCAATCTTTTCTTGGACAGATAAACTTTGTCAGGCGGTTCATACCAAACTTAGTTAAGATAATGAAACCACTCCTTAAGTTATTGAAAAAAGATGTTAAATATGAGTGGACAGAAGAAGGAAGGAATGCTCTCAAAAGTATTAAGGATGCAATTGGAAAATCTCCTGTGCTAATCAGTCCTAATTATTCAAATTGTTTCCTTTGCTTCGGAAGACATTATTGTAGGGGTCTTGCTCCAGAAAAATGAAGAGGGTCAGGAGCAACCCATTGCTTTTATGAATAAGGCATTACAAAATTCTGAGCTTAACTATACTAGTATGGAAAAGCAAGCTTATGCCTTAGTTAAATCCCTCAAGCATTTCCGAGTCTATATAGGATACTCAAAGATTGTGGGGTATGTCCCTCACTCAGCAGTAAAGGATATCCTTGGGCAATAGGATTGCTTGGGAGACAGAGAAAAGTGGGTCTCCAAGATTCAAGAATATGACTTAGAGATTAAACCCACTAAGTTGATTAAAAGTCAAGGGTTGGCTCAAATGCTCACTAAGGGAAATGAACAAGTGTTAGACCTAGTATGTCAAAGCAATCAAACTAGGCCAGCCTTGTCACCAGAGCTTCAAAAATTAGAACAACACCAATGGTATTCAGATATCATTTACTTTCTTTCAAACCTCACTTGCCCAAGTCATTTGATTGGTCATAAGAGGAGGGCTTTGAGGTTGAAAGCGGCTAAGTATTGCATCATTCAAGACGGCTTGGGGTGGAAGAACCCCGATGGAGTGATACTTAGGTGTGTTGATGAGCTAGAGTCCAAGAGAGTTTTGGTTGACTTCCATTCAGGGTTTTGTGGTGGACACTTTGCGGCTAAAACTACTTCCCACAAAACCCTCAGAGCAGGTTACTATTGGTCGACCATCTTCTCAGATGTACATAAAATGGTTAGGGGTTGTCAGCAGTGTCAGTTATTTACAGGGAAGCAGAAGCTAGCAGTCTTGCCTCTTCATCCTCTAGTGGTCGAAGCCCCCTTTCAGCAGTGGGGGCTTGATTTCATAGGTCAGTTTAAGGATAATTCAAGTAATGGTTATATTTGGATAATTACAGCAACTGATTATTTTACAAAGTGGGTAGAAGCAATACCCACTAAGTTAGCAACCAACAAAGTGGTCATGGATTTCCTTGAAGATAGGATAATCACTCGGTTCGGTGTGCCCGCCAAGATTACAATCGATAATGCCAAGGCCTTCAGTTCGACAGAGTTATATTCTTTTTGTTTTATGTATGGCATTGTGTTGTCCCACTCTTCAAACTATTATCTCCAAGGTAATGGTCTTGTTGAATCTAGCAATAAGAACATAATGAATATTCTTAAGAAAACAGTGGGGGATAATAAGAGGTCATGGGACAACAAGATTAAGTTTGCATTATGGGTAGATAGAATAAACAAAAAGAGTTCCACAGGTAAGAGTCCTTTTGACCTTGTCTACGGGCTTGATGCTACTTTACCAGTTCACTTAAAGCTTCCAGTGTATCAGTTTGTTCAAAAATATGGTTTGGATGAGGACTTCCAACAGAGCAGAATTGATCAATTGATTGAGTTAGATGAAAGCAGAAGAAAAGCATTGGATCAGAGTATAAAGAATCAAGACAAGGTAAAGAAGACTTTTGATAAGTCTTCACGGCAGAGAGTTTTTCAGGAAGGGGACACAGTCCTTCTTTGGGATAAAAGAAGGGAAAAGCCAGGGAATCATGGAAAGTTTGACAGTTTATGGACAGGTCCATACATCATACAGGGTACAACTGGCAAGAATTATTTTTGTCTCAACAGGTTGGATGGTGAGAAGTTGGCTCTTCCAGTCAATGGCCAACTTCTCAAGCTTTTCTTCAGCGAGAATATTTGATGCCCATGGGGGCATCTTCTGTATCATACTCTCTAACCCTTATCCTTTGTACATTATGCTTTGTATTTTTGTACATTATTTACTGTTTTCTGTACTATATTCACATGTATATTAAATGCTTTGTTGTATTACATGTACTTGTATATTATTATTGCAAATTGTGTTAATTGTTGGTATTATATGGATATGATTGCTGACGAGGCGTCCATGATGCAGGTCGCGTAATTCTGGATTCTCGCATGGCCTCCTTCATATGTAAAGATCAACCACACGTCCCCATATGGAGCCAATGTTATCCACCAGTTTGCACAAGCTGGATTTCCTGATGAGCTGCCAAAGATTGAGCAGTCAGTGCTCGTATGACAGAATTCAGAGTTCAATCGGTCTTTCAAAAGACCACCTTTTTCTGCATTTCCACCATTGTAATAAATGACCTGAGTATGAGATATTGTAAAAGGGTATTGGCCACCTAAGACCTAGGTACAAGCATGTACTCTAGAGTGGATTTTTTCACTTGTTAATTATTTTTTGCCTGCCTTTGTGGGCGATTAATAATTTCTAAGTTTTTTCACTCAAAAGACTGACCCCAAAGCTAGAGTATGTGCTGGTGGTTAGGCCTTGGCATGGTATAACCAATGCCTAGTGTCTGAATGCATATGAGCTCATACTAGGTCATCTTAATTGAGTCATATGAAAATTGCGGCTAGGTTTGATAGGTTTTTTTAATGTTTTAGTGAAAAAGTAAAATTCCCGCAAAAATGGAAATTTTTAATTGTAAAGCAATAAGTTGTAAAAATATGGCATCAAACATTGTCAGATGTCATATTTATGGTCGTTTTTCAGTCCAGAGTATCATGTAAACCCCTATTTCCCTTCTTTCGAGATAAAAAAGTGATTATTTTCACTAAAAAATGAATTTTACTCGAAAAATACGGAAAATGAGTGATTTAATTAAATCCCTATTTTTTAGGGAAACTAGGGAACATCTCAGAAACATATTTTCTTGTGTCCTCAGTTGACTAAAGACCAAGGCGAGTTTAGCAAAGATGAAGGCGACTTCACTGGAGTAGAAAGGCATGGAGGAGATCCCAAGATAAGGATTCGATCCCACTAGCTTAGTTGGCGCATCCTAAAGGGATGGCGCACATCCAAAAGCTCTCACGCGCCCTCACACTCCCACTTTCACTCCTCACCACTCCACTCCACCTCACTCATCCTCACTTCACTCACCCTACACTACCCTTCCACCTCACTTCACTCCACACACCTCCACATACCTCCACTCATCTCCCCTCAACTCTTGCGCATCTCCCCTTAACCCCACGCATCTCCTCTTAGACTCACGCATCCCTCCATTGGAGTTGTCACCCTCTTTGTTATTTAAGCAAGGTCGACCCCTCCCATTAGTTAGTTGGAATTTGTGGGAAGACGTATACACATTGTATCATTTTTCTATTTGAATAAGGAATAAACACTTTGGAGTTCTATCTAGTGTTTTGTCCAAATGTGTGGAGGATCTTCTCCTTTGGTGATGTGTTGAGTATGGTAAACTTATCTTTCTTGCAATTACTATTGGTTCATTAATAAGATATTAGTAAACTTGTTTGTATTGCTAAATCTTATTATATCACATTGCAATCTATGATTTCATGCTATTATCGGTTTAATCTCATGTTTTCAGGGTTTTATGTGTAGGGTATTTAACAGTTTCTTTGCAAGATTGTCTTAAGTTTGCAGGATCTCTAGTTTGGAGGAGTGGAAGGTTCTAGCTTGAGCTTCCAACACCTTCAGATTCATCCAACCGGAAGGATTCCCCTCTTCAATACATCAAAGGGACTCCATTGCCCAAGTTCTTTGCTTCAAGTTGTCTCTTCCCCCTTTCTCACTCAAATTTCTACACAAAAAGTTTTGGTTTCTTCGATTTTTTGTTGCATACAAGAACTTAGCTAATCTTAGAAAAGATAAATCTGCTCTAATTCATTTGCATGCATCTTTAAAAGTTAGATCTAAAGTTTGTTTAAAGAATCTCGTCATTTTTCTAGATCTAGACTAAGTTTGTCTCAAGTTAGCCTTTCATTTCCTAGTATTTTGGAGGCTAGTGATAGGCAAATCTTTACATGCTTTAAAGTTATAAATTTGCAAATATAAAGTTGCTTTCTCTGCTGATTTTATATCAGCCTAAAAGATCCTAAGGAGGCTAGCCATCTAGCTCTCACTCCTTAGTTACTTTCCCTCGCTTTAGCCTAATTTAATTTAGTCATTTTTCACAAATTTTTTAAGTTGACCAAAGACACTTCTAAAGTGTGTTTGGCCATATTTTGGGTTTAATTGTTTGTTGTTTTCTTGCAGTAATAATAGGTACAAGCAGAAATTCCGTCGATTTTGGCGAAATCAGGGCTTTCTACTTCATCAAAGAAGATTTTTCTCTAATTTTTCTTGTAATCTTTTAAGATCCAAAACTTATAAGGATCCAAGTTTCTGGGGAAAAGATTAAAGAGAACTTAGTTCTCACTGTCATAGGTTTAATAAAAGCGGGCCCTTTTGTGCCCATTTTCTCCATCCCCATTAGGGGGATTTGTGTGTCGTGGTTTGGGTTTTACTTTCTTTCTGTGCATGTTTAATCTTTTGATTTTAAACACACATGCAATCTTAAACAAATCTAACACACATGACACTCATATTTCACATGCATGTTTAAAATTTACTTTCAATCTTAATGCATGTTCAGTTTAATGCTTGTTTCCCACTTGTTGACCGCCTCTCCAACACCGGTGGTCAACTCATGTGCCATGAAGAGATGTATCATCAAATGCCATGTTGTTGAAGACTTTTGGTCCTACAGGGCAGTGTTTGGCCCCAGCACTTTATTTTGTAATTGGAATTTCCACACCCCTACATGGGTTAATAATGTAATAGGTCTGCATGAGTCATGTCTAGATCAGTTACCTTGGGATCGGTTCACTGGGAGAATTCTTTTCACTGAGGGATTTTTATCCTCAGGTTATCAGTTGGGCTTTTCAACCTTACTGATTTCCCTTGAGTTTTTCCCTCACACTTACAATAAGTCCTCCAAAGTGGTCAACGGCGTTCTAGGGGGCTTATGTTTTGGTAACTATTATAGGGAATCATTGTAAATGACCATGCAAGACATCTTAGAAAGTTTCACAGAATTCCGTCGAGTCTAGGTTAGTTTTTTTAATTAATTAATTAATTTTTAATTAAATTTCCCTAAGTTTGGAGGTTTAATTAATTAATTATTTTTGAGCAATAATTGTAAAAACTAGGTCTTTGGACTTTTGATAGGGGTATTTGTGCTCAAAAGAAATGGAATAGCACCCCCTACATCCATGGACCAAGTTTCAGCTCAGTCAGACAACTTTATACATGGGTTTGTCCACCCAGAATGTCAGTCAGTCTAAAACAGCAATTTTAATTGCTAAAGTCCAAACATGGCAAAAATGTAAAAGTTGTAATAATGAGTTAGAAGATGTGAAAAGTTGAAATGATGGTTAGAGAGAGACCCCCTAAGCATAACTTTAGCCTCCCAACCTTTTCCAACCTTTTCTAACCCCTTTCCCACCTTCCACACTCAAAAATCACGCCCCCTAGGGGGATTGACGTTTTTCCTTTTTTAATTAATTTGTGACTTGAGTGTGGGCCCCTCTCTTGAGCTTTGACTTCATTTGACCTCTACATCACCCCTAGAGGTGACCCCACTCACTCCACCTCACTCATCCCTTCATTTTACTTGATTTTTGACCTTGTGGAGCGCAATCCAAGAGAGTTATGCCCCGCTTTTGTGTTTCTCAGATGAAAATTCATTTTTTATTGTTCTAGGCTCTTTCTATGCCCTAGCACGGATCCTGCAACTTCTCTCATGAGTTTTGTGTGATCCCAACCTCCCTCACTCATCTCTCACCCTTCTTTACCTTTCCCTCATCCCAAGCAGTGCGCCCTCCAAGAGAAGTGCGCCCTCCCTCTTCTTGGAACTCAACCAAATAATTTTAAAAATTATTTGTGACCTTTCACTTGCTTTGGCACGGATCCCATGCCTCCCACACACCCTTGGATCTATCCAAGCCTTTTTTCTATTTTTCTACACCCTAGATCTATTGTGCAAACCCTAAGGGGTGCGCCCTAGCCTTGAGATCTACTCATTTGCTTGGTGGTGGACACTTGGCTTAGATCCAAGAGAGGTAGGTTTGCCTCTCCAAGTATAAATAGATCTCATTTCTCCTCCCCAGCTTACCATATCTTCAGCTATTGTTATGCTACTTGATTTCCAACTCTCTCTCTCTAGTCATTCATTTCATTTCATTTCCATTCTATGCTCTAGGGTTTTGGAGTATTTTCTCTCCAAAACCATTTTTCTTGAGTAATATCAATAAGGAGAAACTTTGGAGGACAACAAGAAGACTAAAGCGTATGCTTCTTTTTCTTATGCATGGGAGGTAACATTGTGATGATTTCTTTAGATGATTGCAACACTAGATCTTAGGTAAAGTGTTATGTAGGTAGATCTACTAAGGCGTATGCTTATTGGGTTCATCTATCTTGATGTGTTAAATAAAATAGAAGTGTCATTTTGTTTCAATACATCAACATATTGTCTATTGTATGCATGTTACTTGGAAAAATCTTGCAGGTTTACTTCTAGGGTTTCATTGGGAACTCCTTCAAGGAGAAGGGTCACTTGAAGCTCTCACATACTCCATTTTTCTAACCCTATTATTTTTCATCTATTATTGCATTTCATACATTCCATTTTCAGCTAGCATATAATTGTTTAAGTAGGTCATTTTAAATCAATATAATCTCTTGGTTTCTTGTGGAAAGTTCTTGCCCTAAAAGGCAAGGGTTTTCCTTAATCTTTTTCGGTTGTGTGTAGCCATTCTAGCAAGCAAAGCTTGCTGATTTTGCAGGTTTTCAGATCTGATTGAGAGGACATTGGCTGCCCAAAGGAGAAGCACACAACACTAAAAGGCCCTCTTGGAGATTTGGTAGCTATCTCTCAACCCTACCTTGCAACTTTCTTCATTTTTGGCATGCTTTTGCCTCTTTCTTTTGCTTGTTAGTGGTTTACACCTAAAGAGGAAGGAGTGGTACGGCCTCCCTCTTTGTGTGAACTTGTTGGGTAGCATAGATCTAGCTAGGGTTTCATTTCTTAGCATTTTTGCTTTTCCTTCTAGCTAGGACGTGAGGTTTAGAAGGTGAGGGGCACCTTCTCAACCTAGGACATGGGGTAGGTTTGTTTTTGCTTGTTTGCTTGCTTGATAGTTTACTTGCTTAGTTTCTCTCTCTCCTTCTCATTTACTTGTTTGCCCTAATCACTAAATCTTAAAGGAAATTAACCTAACTAAGCAAATCTATAATAATACCTACCTAGTTGGGAGAGGAATACCCCACTAGGCAAGGCTTGATGATATGTTATGATGTGATGTGATCTATGGTTTAATGTTTTAAATTGCTTATGTTTTAGATCTACATCTTAATCTTAGGCCTATTGGGCAACACACCTAAGTAACATAACTAGATCTTGCTTAGTTTCTTTTCAAGCTTATTCTCTTTCTTTTGCACATGGTTTAGATCTTAATGCTTAACATCTTTAAAGTGCTTAACAAGTAATTGGTTCATTAGTCTATTGTTTATATCTATTGGAAGCCATTTGCTTGGACTTGAATATGTTGAATGGTTAAGCAGGCAAACATAAATTAAATTTTCTTTCTACATCTTGAAGGCAAGTTGTTCTTGCCCTAATGCTCATATTTCATAGCAAGCTCTTATTGTGCATGTGATAGTGTTTACTTTTCAGCCATCTTATTTGTTTTTCATGTGTCCATGAACTCAAGTGCTTAAGCTCAAGACAACACACTTAAAAGCTAATTTAAGTTTCGGCCATATCACTAAATTGCACCTAAAAAGTGCCTTAAAATCTTCTAAACACTCTAATAATCACCTAAAAGTCTACCTAATCAACTTATATACTTAATAGACTATTTAGGGTACCTTAGACCACCATCTTCACCATCTAAAACGGGGTTTGAGGAAAACAACGGAGGGTAGTGGCAGGGGACTGCCCCGTGGCGCACCAAGTGTGTGTCCTCTCCGGGAAATACTCTTGTTTTGGGCTGACTGGTTCTGCTATGGTTGGCCTCGTTGCCATACTATCTTGAGCATCTAGCAGTTATTTGGCAATAGGAGGAGGAGGCTTTGGTGAAAGCTTTAATAAAACTTTGATAAATCTTAAGAAAGCCTAATAATTAAACCCTAGACCAAACCTAAAAGAATACTTGGGGGTTTAATAATTAAGAGTGTGGATCATCTTTTATAATCTTAACAACATTTGTGCTAAGTCTTCTAAATCTTCTTAAGTTGTTGTTGATCTTGCTCATGATGATAATGATGTGTTGATGATGATCTCATAAATGTGGTGATGTGATATAATGCTTTAGTCTTTTGATATCCTGCACACATAAGAAGTAAAACGTGGTTAGCTTGTTTT